>WURV02179866.1:0-29898 GCA_011762755.2 Epimenia babai
TATTCTGGCTCACACGCTCAGTTTTTTCATGGAGGCTTCGTTTTGAACCCTTAAAAACCCATAGATAGAGTAATATAAATAAATTGTGCTTCATCTATGTTTACAAAAACATTATCTTCGGTATCTAGAGCGCTAGTATATGCCAGATATTTACCATCTTGACTGAGATCCGACACAACTCTTCGGTTTTCAATAATTCTCTGAAAAATCGGTTGTTGACTTTGTTCGGTTTCCCAAACAGATAAATGTTGTCCATCGTAAGTTACTAGGCGCAATCTGTTTGCTGTTTGAACAACTGAGCCTAATTGACCTTGAAGCTCCGGTAAATGTTGTTGGAAGAAATCAGGATACTCAATATCGAAAATGTATATGACAGTTGTGAATCCGCCTAATTGAAACTCATGAATTAACAACCGGTCATAAATAAATAGCTGATCAAACCGACTGCCTTCAATTATATCTTTGACTTCCAAACGATTCGCATTTTCCACAGTGATGACTTGAGATTCATTCTGAGCATAACTATCACCGAAGTGAAAAACTACAATAAACACAGCGAGAAACAGACTTGTCGTTCGATTAACAGCCACAGGATTTCCCACCCTACTTTTAGTCTAGTATGTCACACGGCAATGATGATGTCATTCTTAAGTAGTGTCAGGCTGGCTTATGTGTATACTTATTTACAACTCTACTAATCGCACCATGATATTTGAAGCAACTTTCCCCATTCTTCCTCCCCACCGACCCGACTATAATGACCGCCTGACTTTCGTATATGAGCTTCTTCATCTATGACACCACAATCCCAAACAACAAAACCACTGCCGATCTTTTCGAGCGAATCCCTCTGGTGGCTGATCTTAGGCATCATCCTGTTAGCAGGTGGGCTGCTGTACTTCACTGGCTACGATTATGGACTGCCCTTTTATGAGCGGGTGGATGAACGCCGAAATCTCTATGAAATTTACCTCGCGCGGGATCTGGTCGATATGGAAACGACCAAACCGGGGTATCCGCCCGGCATCCTCTGGGTGAACTACGCCGGGCAGTTGGTCACAGAAGCGCGAACCGGGCAATCGGCATGGGATACCCCAAGTGATGTCATCAAGACCTTGCGTGTTATGGTCATTTTTGTCAGTCTGGCGACAACGACTTTTGTGGCGTTATCCGCGAGAAAGCTCGCCGGAGATCTAGCAGGATGGCTGGCAGCCGCTATCTGGTTGTTTGCTCCGCGTGTGCTTTATCAAGCAAGTGCTGTTCTGCCGCCCACATGGGAAGCACTCACCTATACGATGACGCTCTACTTCTCTCTGTTGGCGCTGGAAAAGAAACATGTCGGTTGGGCATTCGCCAGCACCCTTGCCGGGCTGGGCGCAATCCTCTTCAAATATTCCACCTTCCCCATGCTCGGTTTGGGGGTAGCGGTCAGTTTGTGGTATCTACGCGAAGATCGCCGAAAATGGCTGAAAACACTCGGCGTTCAATTTGGAGCGATCATCCTCTGTGCCCTCTGGCTGCTGCTCATTTATGGTGCAATTGACATTGCGGATAATCCGGAACCCAATCAGTTTGTGCAGGGCGGCTTCATGAAAGTCTTTGACCTGCAATTGGGCTGGTTCTTGCTCGATAATGCCATGCAGCAAATCGGGCAATCGGCGCTGTCCTTCCTCGCGTTCGTCATTTTCGGCACATACGCCCTGTGGAAAAACACGGATGTATCCTGGTTGCGGCTGGGTTGGATATTAACGCTGGGCGCAGCATTCATCCATAACTGGTTTCTTGCCACGTTCATCGTATATCTGGATCAAGCCGATCGTTATACGGCTTCCGCCAGTGGCTTGATGGTGATTATCATCGCCGTTGCTGTCATGCAGGTCGGGCAATGGATCGCCAATAAGATTAATCAGCCGAGGGTTGCCCATGTAATCGTTGCCGGGTTTGTCGTGATCTGGCTGATGCCGCAGGTGGTCTCTGTGCGCGAGTTCACCCTGAGGCGGGCGCTGCCACTCACCCAGAAAGGCTTTGTGGATTGGACGGTAGATACCCTGCCGGACGGCGACGAAACCATCCTCATCAACCAAAGCATGATGTTTGATCGCAACTGGGGAGGCTATGTGGGTCCAACACGCCCCTATGTTGCCGAAGACATTCTGGCACGCTCCATTGATGAATGGCTGGGCATGCACGTGTTATACGCGCAATTTACAGGCGAGCAGCTAGAAGCATACGCTGAACTCGATGAGTGGCAAGCATATAGCGACCAGATGTTGCTGATTAAGCAATTCCCACCGCCAGGCGAAGAAGGCTTGTGGCGCACGCATCGTATATGGGATGGCGAAAACCTCTATGTTTATCAACTCTGGCGTATGGAAACCGAAACCGATGTGACCTTCGGCAATCAGATTCAGTTAATTGGCTATGATCTGAGCGCAACTGAGGCTCAACCCGATTCATCGATCAGCCTGCGCCTGTACTGGCAAGCGGCTTCGCTACCAGCAACTGATTATCAAGTATTTGTGCACTTCACACCAATTGACGATGCTTCAGCGCTCCTAGCCCAACAAGATGCTTCCGCCGGAGCCAACCGCCGCCCCACAAGCACCTGGGACGATCCCGCAGAAATCATCCGCAGCGATCCATTCGAGATAGCGATTCCAGCAGACATCGAAGCGGGAGAATACAGACTGGCAATCGGCTTATACGACTGGCAAACAGGGCAACGATTATCGATAGAAGATGGCAGTGATTCACTTATGATTGCCACGATCGAGGTATCAGACACGGAATAATGGCATGATGTATCGGGCTGTTATAAGGATTTTGCACTGGTAACAGGTCGTATTCCCAATATAATGTGCTGCGGATACAAGACAGGGTTGATCGCCAATGAATGATTTCCGCTGGACTCCTTTTGACCTCATCTTCTTTGATTGTGATAGTACCCTCTCTACCATTGAAGGCATTGATGAATTGGCGAAGCTGAAAGGCAAAGAGTGGCGAGTCGGCTTACTGACCAATAAAGCAATGGATGGCGATCTAGATCTCGAAGATGTATATGAGAAGCGTCTTCGTGCCATTCGCCCAACCCGTGGAGAACTGAAAGCCGTCGAGGAACGCTACTGGGAAACTACTGTCGAGGATGCGCTGGAAGTCATCGCTGCCTTACACTTTCTGGGAAAGCAAGTATTCATTATCAGTGGTGGTTTGCTGGATGCGGTTCGCGGCTTTGGCAGGCGATTAGGTGTGCAACCTGACCGTGTTCGCGCTGTCGAATTAGAGTATAACGAGCTGTCCGGTGAGTGGTGGCATTATCATGAACCGCAAACCGAACATGAGCAGACCTATCTCGACTATGATGAAGGACCGCTTACTGCAACCAGTGGCAAGCCAGAGATCATCACCGACCTCGCTGGTGAAACGCCTGGACGACGGATAATGGTTGGAGATGGTTCATCAGATCTCGCCACCCGTGATGTGGTCGATTTGTTTGTAGGATTTGGCGGTGTTGTCGCCCGCGACAAGGTAAAGCAAGAATCCGAGGTCTTCGTCGAACACAAATCGCTAGCCCCCATCTTACCCCTCGCCGCCGGACTCATCGGCTACCAGCGTGTTCAGGGAACGCCACATCAAGCGATTTTTGAAAAAGGCATTTCGCTACTCACGCCGGAAATCGTCATCTTTCAAGATTATCCCCGGCAGCAATCCTTCATTCATCTGTTTCAATCAAACGAACAAGAATAGGAATACGCATGCAATTCGCAGCAGTAATTTTTGATATGGATGGCTTACTGGTCGATTCCGAGCGAATCTGGTTGATCGCCGAAACAGACATGATTGAAGCACGCGGACACCAATACACAGAAGAAGTTCGCGAACAAATCGTGGGGATGCGGATGGATGAGTTCATGGCGAAATTGCATAGGATCTATCAATTCGAGGATAGCATCGAGGCGTTGAACGCAGAACTCACAGACCGGATGCTAAAACTCATCCCGGAACAGGTGGAAGAACAGCCCGGTGCATCGGAAATTGTGAACTATGTCGCCAGCAACAACTATCCAGTAGCAATTGCCTCCAGTTCGCCAATATCCATCATCGAAACAACGGTCAAGGCTAAGGGCTGGGACAAGCTGATTCCAAAACGATACACGGCTGACGATGTACCACAGGGCAAACCAGCGCCGGATGTCTATCTGCTCGCGGCAGAAAAATTGGGCGTAGATCCCACCAAATGTCTGGCGTTGGAAGACAGCCCCAATGGCGCACGGGCAGCAGTTGCCGCCGGGATGACCTGCTATGCTGTACCCGATACGTCCCACGCCAGCCCCGCAGACTTTGCCGGAATCACCGACCATGTATTCTCAGATTTACATGCGGTGCTATCCGCGTTGCAATCAAATAGTGATTCGCAGTAGAATCAACATATTAAAAAAACATAATAGGGGGATATATGATTAACCCGAAAGCAGGATTTGCAGTCTCGCGTCTTATCTGCCCTGTCCTCTTCTGTATGCTGATCCTTCTTCCAGTTTCGGCTGATGACCAGATCAGCTATACAAGCCAGCCAGACGAAATCGCGATTTTCCTGAATGACATCGCCTTTGCCAGAGATACCCTCACCCTGCCCGGCGGCGTTGATGTACAGATCGTTCTCCCGCCACAGATATTTCCGGACACCCTCATTCTACAAGAAGATGATTCACGGGTCGCCAACTATCGCATTCGTAATGAGAATGGGCAGTTCGTCATTCAATGGCAAAGTTCCAGCGAAAGCGACCTGCGCGAAGTGACTCTGCAATACCTATTGAGCGGCATCCGCTGGACGCCCACGTATGATATGTGGCTGGGCGAACCTGACGATGAAACCGTAGATTTTGACTTCTTTACGGAAATCACGAATCAAGTGCTGGCGCTGGATGCGGTCGCCGTGAAACTGATCGCTGGACGGGTGGACACTTCCCAGCAATTGGATACTGTTTCTACGATTACTGCGAATCAGTATGCGGTTGGCTATGAGCAAACATCATCAGCATTTGCACCAACTGGCGCGGCAACGATCCAACATGTATATGAAATTGCAGATGTTACCGCCCAACCCGGAGACACAATTTACCTGCAGATGCAGGAAAATACGCTGCCAGCACGACGGCTGTTGCTGTGGAATGCACAATTTGACGATCAAGTAACGGTGATTTACAAAATTCTAAATGAGACAGAGCTACCCTTTGCCGAAGGCATTGTCCGCAACTATCAGCATGACCTGTTTCTGGGCAGCGATTTTATCGAACTCACGCCAATTGGCAGCGAAGGCAGCGTGACCGTCGGTAGCTTACAGAATGTGCGCGTGAATCGCACGGAATCGGAAACGGGGCTGATCAGCGTATCTTACGAACGCGATGTACAACATGACATTAACCTAACGCTCACCAATTTTGGCGATACAGCGATCACCATTGAAGTGTTTGACCGCTATCACGCCGACGCGCTTGATTTTACTTTTTCAGACGAGCCGATGCGGCAGGGAAATAATTTATTCCGCTGGGAAGTGACGATAGAAGCTGGCGAGACAAGAATTATCACCTATCAGTATAAAGACTGAGGGTCTCCATTCATGAAATATAACATAGTCGTTGCAACAGACTTGACCGAAGATGGACTACAAATCCTGAAGGATGCTGAAGATGTAGATGTCCATGTTGTTCCGCCCAAAACTGCCCTAGTTCGTCCAGCGCTCGCCGAGGCGCAAGCCATCATCACCCGAGATGATTTTGTACTGGATTCGGCACTGCTTGAAGATGCTCCAAATCTGAAATTGATCGGTCGCGTATCCGCAGATTTGAATGGCTTGGATATTGAAACGGCAAGCACACGCGGCATACTCGTCATGAATACGCCGGGCACAGGGTCGATTGCCGCTGGAGAACTTGTCATCAGCCTGATGCTGGCACTCAGCAGGAAATTAATCTCCGTACACAACAGTACCGGGGAAGGCTGGTGGTTATTAGACCGCAAGAAACAGGAAGGAACCCAACTATACCGTAAAACGCTGGGCATCATCGGGCTTGGGCGTGTTGGACAAGTTGTAGCAAAACGGGCAATGGCATTCGGCATGACGATCCTGGTATATGATCCGTACATCCCTGAAGAACAAGTTTCTGACCAACGGATTGCGCTTGTCAATCTTGAGGAATTGCTTTCCGAGAGTGATTATGTAACCCTGCATGTCCCAGCAACGCCAGAAACCAATCTGCTCTTTAATGAAGATACCATCATGAAGATGAAACCGGGTTCCAAGTTAATCAATACAGCGCATGGAACTCTGGTAGATGAAAATGGATTGGCTTTTGCGATTAAAGAAGGGCATCTAGCTGGTGCAGCGGTTGATGTCTACAAAGAAGAGCCGCCTTATAACAGCCCCTTGATCGGCATGGATAACGTGATCCATACGCCGCATATCGGTGATAATACGATCGAAGCCAAACAAGATTTGTCTCTGCAAATTGTACAGCAAGTATTGGATGCGCTACGGGACAAAGACTATCGCAACGTCATCAACATGCCGCTCATGCCCGGTATGGATTTCGAGCATATCCGCCCCTATCTATATCTAGCAGAACAAATGGGGGCGATCTTGCATTCGCTTTGCCGGAATCCGATTGTGCGAGTGGCGATTGAATTACGCGGCGATGAGTTACACGGTCTCATCAAATCTATCACCGTTGGCATTCTAAAAGGATTGTTGACTCCTGTCCTCGGCGACAAGGTTAGTTATGTAAACGCCCCGATTCTGGCAACCGGGCGTGGCTGGCATATCACACAGGCAAAAGGGCTGCGGCAGGGCGAATATTCCAACGTCATCAATTGCCAGCTTACCCTAGAAGATGGCGAAGTGATTACGATTACGGGCACGTTGATGGATCGGAAAGAACCGCATGTGGTTCAGATCAATCAATATCGGATGAATTTTGTTCCCAGAGGGCATCTGCTCATTCTGGGTAGCTATGACGTGCCTGGCGTGATTGGTAAGATCGGCATGTTGATGGCAGAAAATAGCATTAATATTGGTAGCTGGCAGACGGGACGCGCACAACCCAGTGGCAATACCTTAACCGTGATTGCTCTGGATGAAGCCATCGTCGATGAAGTGATGCAAGAATTGAACGATCAAGAATATGTGCGTCATGCACATCAGATCTATCTATAGCAGGCACATACTACATACGATCTCAATTGATTTCTAACAAACCACGCACAAAAAGATTGAGCAAGTGGTGTATGCTATGATTAGATTGTCTGAATGCATGTGGAGAATGTTATGCGATCTACACTCGCTTTCTTGCTCGTTGCTTTGTTGGTAGCTGCCTGCACCGGAACGGGCGAAGCGCCGCCCCCTCCCACCGAAGCCCCTGTCATCGAAGACGATACAACAGCACTACCATCGGATGATGGTGTTGTGATCGTCACCCTTGCCCCGGATGATTCTGATATATTGGAAGTTCCTCTACCGGGCACGCATGTCGCTTCGGCAACAGAAGATCCCAACGCAGGCTTGGTTTTCGATCAGATCCTTTTTTCCCGCTACGGTGGTCCTCCGGGCTCTGATCGGGTCGATATTGAACTGATGCAAGATGGCAGCTACACCCTCAACGGTCAGCAAGGCAGTGTCCTGCCAGAAAAAGTCACCGAGATCGATAACATTATAGATGAGATCAATTTCTTTGGGATGCAAGGTGCATTACTGGGACCCAGCCCGGAAACAGAAGATTACCGCTACAGCGTAATGGTGATCCGGGGTGAAGATGAGCGCGTGATAAACGCTCAAGACGGGTTCTATTCCAGAGAAGTGGAAAGCTTATTTGCCGCCATCATGGGGATTGCGATAGGACGATAAGCGTCACTACTCACAATCTTCACAGGGCAGTGCCTGCACACTCACGATCGAATTGGCGGGCACGCCCCCCACATCCGGTACAAGGATGACGAAGTTCGCCGTTTCCCCCCGCTCTAGAAGCGGGTCATCTGCTGGCGAAAATCCGGCAGCAATAACCTGTTGTTCCTCATCAAAGATGGTCACGATTGCCACTGCACCTTGAGCGGTTGCCAGATTCTGATTGGTGACTGTTCCTGTCACAATTAACTGCCCATGCTGATTGTATTCTGTGCTATGTTCCCACTCCATCGAACTTGCATCGACCAATTGCATCGGTTCACTATCATGTCCGCCGATGCTTAATCGATATTCAAAGGCATCATTGGGTTGCCCTTGCCCAAACCGCAAACTAAAGGGCGCAAATCCACCGGGCGGAATGGCGTAGCCCATCACCCGGTCAACCGCTTCTGCCAGCGCCTCACCATCGGGATTGGTCAGCAGTACCTGCACGGGAATATCTGCCAGCGTTTCGTTGCCATGATTGGCGACTTCTCCTGTGACAAACAATACGCCAGCAGGCGTCGTCCACGTTGCAACATGTAATATCTCCAGAACAGCCGTAACGGTGGACGACAATGCAGACAACTCCGCCACAGGCAATTCGGCATTGGGATTGACTTGAAGTGTGTTGATGATCGTTTGAATTGCCGTCTGTTGACCGGGATCTATCGGAATAACTGCCTCGGTCACGCTAATGAATGATTGGTGTCGGGCAAAAAAGGTGTTGATTTGCTGCGGTTTTCCGCCGGGAGTCGTTCGGACACCGGTTAACCGCCAGCTACCATCCCCCATCGCCTGCCGATCCTGTTCTGTATAGTGCGACACATCCGGGCGAATCTCCGTCTGGTAAAGCAACATCAACTCCCGCATTTCACTGGCTTCGACGACACGTCCCAGGTTGAGCAGCGAAATGCTTACCAATGGCTCGTCTTCAGTCGGTGGTGAAAATGAAGCCGATGCCAGGGTCGTCAGATTTTGTGAATAGACCGACCAATTTCGCGGCAACACCAGCGAAAAACCGCCTGAAGGATGACTATATTCAGTAGGAGACAAGTCTGGCGGTAGTGGTGTCGGCGCAAAGACAACCGCCCCACTGGTGCACCCAACAGATGCCAGCAGCAAAAAAAAGAAAAGAAGTCCGCGCACGTACAGAACCCTCTGCATATAACAAAATGAGAACACAATCATTATATCAGCAAATGAAAATCAAACCGCAGATAGTACCAGAGTACTACTTGTCTTAAATTCCATTCCCTTTTATGCTAGACTGAAGTCCCTGATATAAGGAACATATCATCACAAATCTATGTATACCGATAACGACATTCTTTTCCCACACCATGTCATTCCTACTCTCAAGCATTTGCGCGGTCCCCAATGGCAAGAACTTGTCGAACGAATATGTGAATTGCCACAAAATCATGAAGAAACACTGGCATTTATGCTAACCGTCATCCGCCTGAACGGCTGCATGGCATGTGAGACGGATAGCTATCGGGCAATGCGCGGGTGTACCTCCTGTGCACATCAGACCTTGCGCCGCTACAAAGGGGATGATGAAGAACTGCTGAAAATGTTTGAGCAGGCACGGAGCGATATTATCGATTTTGCCCATCAAAATCCCAATCAAGACGTTGCGCTCCTTAGCCCAATCATCGAAGAATCTCACCCGTAGAAACCACTTACTTCCCGATTGACGGCAAATCGCTGTTCTGCTACACTTTGTCTGCTGTTTGATGGGACAAACCAAACCATCAGTGTGGTTTGCTTGTCTCTCTTCGCTGTGTATGTTACACTCTCCTCAACAGTCGTTTGATGTTATGTGGGCATAAGCAATTGTCTTATCTTGCCATAACGCAGATGATTGTGGAGTAAAGCATCAGCTAGGGAATTTCCCATTTTAACAGCCATCATAATTCACCTGATTGGGCTGTGAGCCGATGCCGTATGAACTCACACAGGTGTTTATTTGTTAGCTAGAGAGGGTTAGGTCAATCGCAAGCTCTGAATATTTAATAAATCGTCAAATCCGGGCACGAGAAGTACGGCTCATCACTGATGAAGAAGGTAACATCGGTGTCGTTCCGTTTGAGCGTGCCATAGAGATGGCAGAGGAGAAGAACCTGGATCTGGTTGAGGTCGCTCCCGATGCAGACCCGCCCGTTTGTCGGATTATGGATTACGGCAAGTTCCAATACGACAAGCGTCGTAAGGAACGCAAAGCCCGTAAGAATCAGATCAAGGTTGAAGTTAAAGAGATTCAGTTACGCCCCAAAACAGATGACCATCATCTGGGGTTTAAAATCAAGAATGCCCGCCGTTGGTTGAGCGAAGGCAAAAAAGTACGGGTTCGCATCCGCTTCCGCGGACGCGAAATCACGCATTCGCAGATTGGGCGGGAACGACTAGAAAATATTAAAGCAGAATTGGAAGATGTGGGTATTGTAGAACAAATGCCCAATATGGAAGGGCGAGACATGTTGATGATTCTCGCACCGATTAGCGAAAAGAAGTAAAGCGGAGACACGCACGTGGGTAAGAAATATAAACTCAAGACGCACAAAGCAACTGCCAAACGCTTCCGTATCACCGGTACGGGTAAAGTCGTACGTACCAAAGGCGGCAAAAGCCATTTGCGTCGTCGTTCATCCAAACGGGTAAAGCGCCAGTGGGATAAGATGTTGGTAGTTGGCGAGAAGAAAACGGTTCGCCGTATTCGTCGTCTGGCTCCATATCTTGGGAAATATAAAGCCAATCCACCAGCGTAAGCTCTTGTTCTGGGTTACTTAAGTATCTGAAACCCGGGGTTAATCCTCCGGGTGTTTGTTGTCAGGAGAACATCATGGCAAGGTCAAAGACGGGCGTTGTTCGCCGTCGGAAACACAAAAAAATCATCAAGATGGTCAAAGGGCAATGGGGAACACGTGGACGCCTGTTCAAGCGATCCAATGAAGCCATGCTCAAAAGCCTGTGGTATGCCTATCGGGATCGTCGCACCCGTCGTCGGGATTTGCGCCGCCTGTGGATCATTCGCATCAATGCGGCTGCCCGGCAAAATGGCTTAAGCTATAGTCGGTTTATCTATGGGCTAAAGCAAGCAGGTGTGGAAATGGATCGCAAAGTGCTGGCAGATATTGCTGTACGCGACCCTGAAACCTTCCGCAAAATCGCTGCACTGAGCGAACAACACCAGCGCTCTGCTTAAAATGAGGAGGGCAACCTCCCTTGTTTCGAATTCCCAAAAGAATGTGATCTTGCCATCAGGTTAACCTGATGGCTTTTTAGGTTGAGTTTTATGAAACAAATCATCCAGAAGCTTCACCAACAACCTTACTATCTGTGGCTCTTGGCGATCTATCCAATACTGTTTGTTTATTCAGAAAATCTGGGTCTCGTGTTCGATGAGGAGGTGCCGATCACACTTATTGCAAGTGTTATTAGCATGACACTCCTATTTCTACTGTTCAACCGCTTCACAAAAAATACTCATAAAACGGCTTTCATGCTTGGTATAGTTGCAGTGTTCTTCTTTTTTGGTGGACACGCATATGTCTTACTTTTCCTGCCCAATCCGCTTGCCATCTGGACAGCTGGAGCAGTCATAATCTTAGCTATCATTCTTCTGATAGTACAAAGGAAGGGAACCCATAAATTCTTTGAGGAGGTTGCCCCTGTCTTGAACCTGATCTTGCTTGCGCTGATGACCTTGCCAACAATCACTATAGTCGCCCATTATATTTCTGCGTCTCAGACATCGCCACTTGTTCTGGCAATGAGTAATGATGAAATCACGGCGCAACAATCTGAAAAAGTAAATGATTCTCCGACACGACCCGACATCTATTATATTATCCCGGATGCCTATCCGAGTGACATCTGGTTACAGGAAGAGTTAGGCTATGACAACTCGGCATTTACCCAGGCACTAAGAGACCGTGGATTTATTATCGCTAGTCATGCACAAAGTAATTATGGATTAACCTTACTATCACTCGCATCTACGTTGAACATGCGCTATTACGATACAAACGATTCAGACCCTCCAATGGGTGATTTGGACTATTTACGTTTGTCTATTGCAAATAGCCTCGTTCCCCGAAAGCTTAAAGAATTAGGGTACACCTATGTTCAATTCCTATCTAATTTTCTGGTTTCTAGCTTTCTAGCCGATATTAATCGAGACTTTACCCCACAAGGTTCTATTGATGTCAACGTTGGCACCAGCGAGTTGTCGGAAAGTCTTTTAGATACTACGAATGATGAAGCCCGCACTTTAGAAGATATTGGACATTTCTATAAACAGTCCTTTATCACTTTATTTCTTGAGACGACCCTCGTACGAGAATTCCGTGTCCGTTTAGAAATTCTGAGTAACAATGACTCCAGACCTTATAACGTGTTTGAAGGACAACGCTTTTTGGATACAGTGGATGCTGTAGAAGCAATCCCCGCTATGCCAGAGGCAACATTTACGTTGATTCATTTGTTGAAGCCTCACGGTCCACTCGCCTTTAATGGGAATGGGGATCTTCTCTCGGTGACGTGGGAATGGGAGCCTGAACCTGAGGAATTTCTTGAAGAACTTGGATTTGTGAATTCACAATTCTTGCAAATGATCGATGTGGTTCTAGAAAATTCTCCAAATCCTCCCGTGATTATCTTCCAGTCAGACCACGGTTCAACTCTCAAGAACAATTATTCGGATTATGGGGGATTGATACGGTTTGATGTCTATGCCGCATACTATCTACCGACAGCTTATAGCCTGGAGCTGCCCGATGAGTATACGTTCATTAATACTTTCCCTTTAATTATGAATGAGCTGTTTGACACAGAATATGAACTACAGGAAAATCGGCTCGTTGAGTTGGTACAAGGATACGACGATCCATTTGACCAACGTGACCATACTGAGGATCCCTAATTTGGGTCATTCGGAGGTATAGGTTTGAGCTTCCACGACACTTGTATTTGTTGTTAGGCGAGTATTCATCATCGTTTATTCTATTACGCCTCGAATCGTCTCTTCCAGGACATGATCCACAACCGCATGAAGCGCCTCTTGCTCGTCTGCCCCATCCTTCAGCGCATGACGATATACAGACAATTGGCGATCCGCGCTGGTGCCTTTTTCGATGATCGTATTGATATATTCGACCTCGCGGCGTGAATCCAATTCATCCAATACATCATCCACAAACGTAAGCAACTCCCCGGCAAGGAAGCGCATCGGTACGGCTTCTGCTTTGCCATAGTCCACAAGTTTCCCATCCAGCCCATACCGTGCTGCCCGCCATTTGTTCTCGGCGATGAGTTCAGAACGATAGATTCTCCAACTCAGGTTTTGATTACGCAGCTTAATCAGCTTGGCGCACAATGCCTGGATCAGTCCGGCGATGCAGAGTGCTTCATCGATCGTCGTGCAAATATCACAGACGCGAATCTCTAACGTGCCGAAGCCTTCCTGTGGACGTGTATCCCACCAGATCTTGGTGTAATCTGGCGAACCATCTCCGCGACCCTTTCCTAACGAGCCAACCCGCGACAAAAGCCCAACGAAATCCCGATAGTCCCCATAAGAAGAAAAGATCGGTGGAATGCCGGTACGCGGCAGATTTTCAAAAACGATCGTACGATAACTCTTCAGCCCTGTATCGCGCCCCACCCAGAATGGAGAACTGGTCGTGAGCGATAAAATATGTGGCAAAAAGTATCGCAACTGATTTTGTATCTCGATAATCATTTCCAGCGCGTCATGGTCTGAGCCGAAACCGACGTGTACATGTGTACCAAAGATCAACATGCGTCGCCCAACCAATTGCATATGATCTTCAAGATCTTTATACCGTTCGCCCTCAGTAATATCCTGCTCATCCCAGCGCGAAAAGGGGTGGGTCGATGCCGCCGCAATTTCTCGTCCATGTTCCCGCGCCAGCGTACAAATGGAGCGACGCAGGCGAATTACCTCCTGCCGCACCTCTTTCAGATTTCGGCAGATGTTACTGCCCACCTCGATTTGCGATTGCATGAACTCCGGCTTGACCTGCTCGCCAAGCGCGATATGCCCTTCGTTCATCAACTGTTGTACGTATGAGGTCAGTTTTCGTGTTTCTGGATCAATGAGCTGGTATTCTTCCTCAATCCCAAGGGTTAACGGCGCTTTGAACATCTGAATATCCTCACAAGTACAATTCTCACTCTATAGATATTATCCGTAATAGTCCAAAAACCGCCAGTAAATTACTCGACCATAAAGTTACTGCTTGAAATCATACCATACGGTATGGTATGATTTGAGAAGTAGAGGAAAATTATGACACGTGTTTCTAAAAAAGATTGGCTACAGGCAGGTATCGACACCTTATCCAAAGAGGGCGTTGATAGCGTTCGTATTGATGTGTTATGTGCGCGGCTGAACGTCACCAAAGGCTCGTTCTATCATCATTTCAAAAACAGGCAGGCATATCTGGAAGCCATTCTGCAATATTGGGAAGATGAATACACATCCAAATTCATTGAACACAGCAATATTGGGAAGACACCTCTTGAAAAACTGCAGCGGCTGCGATCCTTAAGTCTCGATGCATCCAATGCCGACCCGGCAGGTCATGGAGAGGTTTCCATCCGCGCCTGGGCGTTGCATGACCCGTTGGCAAGACAGTATCAAGAACGTATCGACAAACGGCGCATTGACTATGTAGAGCAGCTATATTTTGAACTCAGTGGCGATCGAGAAAAAGCGCGTATCATCGCTCATCTCATTTACACTGCATTGATTGGCAGCCAGCATGTGATGCCACGCCTTTCACCAAAAGAGATGCATCGTGTTTACACACTGATTGATGAGCTGGCTACCACAAACGACCCATAGGAGAGAAGTACATGAATATTGCATTTCTAATCGCAGGTATCCTCACCACCCTTGCGTTCTTTTTACACACATTCGGCGGGGAAATCGGCACGTTCCGCAAGATTGACCCGGAAACACTTCCGGCGATTGCCAACGGTGATGGCAATATCACCAAACAAGAAATCCGCATGAGTTGGCATGGCATCAGCAGCATCTTCCTGATCAATAGCATCGTTCTCTTCTTGATGACCTTTACTACCCTGCTAGAGAATGCAAACACCATCGCCTATTTTGTTGCTCTGCAAATGTTCGCCTTTGCCATCGTGATCGCTGTTGTGCCCATTAGCGCGACACGCCAAGCAAGCACTCTTCTGCGTATCCCACAATGGATTCTTTGTCTGGTAATTGCCGGGCTGATCTATCTGGGCACGTTTCAAGTGTAGCCTGGAGGCATTCATTGGAAGCAGCATTGCAATATCCCATGCTCCATCGCGAAGACTTTGCAGAAGGCGTCGCTGCCTTCTTCAAGAAGCGCAACCAAAGTTTACAGGCAAATAGCAAAAGGAAAATCTGAATGATTCGTGCAAGCCGCCGTTCAGGGAGTCAGTACATAGATACAGTGGATGCATTGCAGTCCTTCCTCGCAGATGCTAACCATGTCGATGTAAAAACGATCGAGGGCGATGTCTCGTTGCGGCAATTCATCGCCTCTTTCATGGCATATCAGCCAGCATGGGTCACTTTTTTATATCAAGTGCGCGCCAAATTTGTGCGCTTGCTGGGGATGCGGCAGGAAGGCATCCCGCAACCACAACGCATGACTCCTGATTCCGTGCCCATGAAACAAGATGAACCCGCAGCATTTTTCACCGTTCGGCGCGCCAATGAAGAGTCGTACTGGGTCGTCGATATTGAGGAGCAACACCTCAAAGCCGCGCTGGCTATCGTTGTAGAACCTCTGGATGGAGAACGGAAGCGCTTCCATGCCGTGACCATCGTACATTACCGTAACTGGGCAGGACCCATCTACTTCAATGTGATTCGTCCGTTTCATCATCTGGTCGTGGGTAGCATGGTAAAAGCTGGCATCAAACCGACATCATGAGGAAATGCAGGAGCAACCCATGAACGGCTTACTCGTCATTGCTGGATTGCTTGCTATCTCGATTGGAATAGCACATACAATCCTTGGAGAGCGCTATATATTGATGCGTCTGTTCCGCCGAGGAAATATCCCTCAGTTGTTCGGAAGCGATGTCTTCACAAAACAAACACTGCGTTTCGCATGGCATTTAACAAGCGTTGCCTGGTGGGGATTTGCTGCGTTGCTGGTTTACCTTGCAACTGAGCAATTAGTGCCAGCAACGGCGAATATCGTATCGATGATTGCGATCATGTTCCTCATAACCGCAGCGATCGCGTTCGTCTCATCTCGCGGTCGACATCTTGCATGGATTGTGTTTCTAGCAATCGCGATCTTTGCCTGGTTCGGGATTGCTTGAGGCAGCACTAATATCGATACGTTTCCTCCGGTATAATGCTCCGGGCAATTGAACGACCGCGCAGGAAACGCCAATGAACATCATCACCAGCCTACAAAACCAGCGCGTGAAGCTGGCATACAATTTACAACAGCGAACAGGAACACGCCGTAAGGAACGCAAGATCGTCTTGGAAGGAGTGCGTCTTGTTCGGGATGCGTTTGAACGCGGGAATCAACCGGAGTACACGCTCTATTCACCGCAAGCTGCCGACCATGCTTTGATCGGGAAGCTGTTGGAGCGTGAAATCAAGTGCTACCCTACCTCTGAGGATGTCCTCAAACATATCAGCGATACACAGCAGCCGCAGGGCATTGTGGCTGTTTTTCCCTTACCTCGCCCATCGCTGCCCAAAGAAGCGACACGCATCCTCATTCTCGATGCCATCCGCGAACCGGGCAACATGGGAACGATTCTGCGAACGGCGGCTGCTGCCGATGTGGAGATCGTTGTTCTTGCTCCCGGTTGTGTTGATCCTTACAACCCCAAGGTGTTACGATCTGGCATGGGATCACACTTTCGCCTACCAATCGTAGAAGCGACCTGGGAAGAGATCAAAGGCTACTGCACTGATGTACCTGTATATCTCGCATCAGGAGATGGCGATAGCCTGTACACGGAAATTAACTGGACTCAGGCATGGGCGCTGATTATCGGCAACGAAGCTCATGGCGGCGGGGAGCAAGCAAGCCGTGTAGCCGACCAGCGCATCCACATCCCGATGGCAGCCGACACCGAATCCCTCAACGCGGCGGTGGCTACAGGCGTGATTTTGTTTGAGGCAGTTCGCCAGCACAATCTCTCTTCATAATGCTCCCGCCCCTGAATAGTGATCTTTGTCACTATTATTCCCAATCCCCGAATTCGTACAATAAAGGGGAAACAACCATTCAGATCAGGGGGATTGCTTGATGTTTGACCAACACTTAGAAAATGAAATGATTCATGACTATATGGATCAGCGAAATGAGGAAGCGGAGCATGATCGCGCCGTCGATGATGCACATGCCTACCAGTACAAGCACATGAGCCGACGAGAGATGATGCTTGCTAAGCTGGACGACCAATTATCATCGATCTATATGTTTTTCGCCCACAGAATGGGCAAGACAGTGACCCAACCCATCCCTGTACAGACAGCGATCAAACTCTGCCGCTGCATCCAAATGCAATCGCTGCATCGCGACCGATGCATGGCGTGCTTGGGCGATGATCCTGATGGTTTCCCAAGCAAACTTGTCGCGAAGCAAGGGTATCGGGGATGCAGACTTGTGAATCTAGAATATGATCGTATATTGCAGAGATGAGAATTGGTAAGACCTCCTGTTGAGTTCAGCGTCCATGTATCGGTATAATCATGATCCATTGGACAAATAAAATAGGAGCGTCATTCATATGCCGCAGGAATACGATGTTGTTGTGCTGGGCGCTGGTCCCGGCGGGTATGTTGCTGCCATCCGTGCCACCCAATTGGGATTAAAAGTAGCCATCATCGAGAAAAAATATTGGGGCGGTGTTTGCCTCAATGTTGGGTGTATCCCCTCGAAGGCGCTGTTACGCAATGCAGAACTCGCCTACCTTTTCAACAACGAAGCAAAAACTTTTGGCATCAAAGGCGAAGTTGAGTTTGACTACGGCGCAGCGTTTAAGCGAAGCCGCCGGGTCTCCAAGCGCCTGACCAAAGGCGTGCAATTCCTCATGAAGAAAAACAAGATCGATAGCTATGATGGCTGGGCGACCTTCCAGGATGCCAACAACATCAGCGTCGAACTGAATGAAGGCGAAACGGAAACCCTTAGTTTCAAGCACTGCATCATCGCAACGGGCGCTACTACCCGCTTAATTCCCGGCACAGAATTGAGCGAGCGTGTGGTCACCTATGAAGAACAAATTATGGAAGACAATGTGCCCGATAGCATCATCATTGCGGGTGCAGGCGCGATTGGCGTTGAGTTCGCCTATGTGATGAAAAATTATGGCACGGATGTTACGATTGTCGAATTTCTGGATCGGATCGTACCCCTAGAAGATGAGGAAGTCAGCGCCGAACTCCTCAAGGAATACAAAAAACTGGGTGTCAATATTCTGACCAGTACCCGCGTCGATAGTATCGAAGACACGGGTAAAAACGTCAAAGTAACCGTGACAGGTGCTGATGGCGAACAACAGGTCTTAGAAGCGGACAAGGTCTTGCAGGCGATCGGCTTCCAACCACGCACAGAAGGCTACGGTCTCGAAAATACAGGCGTTGCTCTGACCGATCGAGGCGCGATCGACATCAACGAGAAGATGCAAACCAACGTCCCGCACATCTATGCCATTGGGGATGTAACCATGAAACTGGCGCTGGCGCATGTCGCGGAAGCGATGGGCGTAATCGCCGCAGAGAATATCGCCGGAGCGGACACAATCGAACTCGATTATCGCATGATGCCCCGTGCGACCTATTGCCAACCACAGGTCGCCAGCTTTGGCTATACAGAAGCGCAAGCAAAAGAAGCTGGTTATGACATCAATGTCGCCAAATTCCCCTTCCAGGCAAATGGCAAGGCGCTGGGTTTGGGCGATGGACGAGGCTTCGTCAAACTGATTAGCAGCAAACAATACGGCGAAATATTAGGCGCACACATGATCGGTCCAGATGTTACCGAACTGCTGCCGGAATTAACGCTGGCGCAAAAGTGGGAGCTAACCCCGCACGAAATCGCCCGGAATGTTCACGCGCATCCAACCTTGAGCGAAGTCCTCAAAGAAGCGGCGCACGGTCTGGAAGGACATATGCTGAATATGTAGTTCATCCAAAGTTCAACAGAGGCACTGGGCACAAGCCGTGTGTCAAAACACAATTCATAAAGGGACGCATGGTTGCGTCCTTTTTAAGTATCCACAATTGCCAGCATGTTTACCCGCCGGGTGGGCGTGGAGGCGGACCACCTCCGGGCGGTGGCGGTGGATGACCGCCTCCGGGTGGCGGCGGAGGTGCACCGGGCGGTGGAGATGGTGGTGTTTGCTCATCACCCGTTCCCGGAATGGATGCTTCATCACTGTTCTCAGGTAGCTCTAATTCCGCTCGTTCTGCTTCGAATGCGAAGATGACCTCTAAACGGAATCCCTCATAAACATCCATCATCACGTACAGGCGGCGTTCTTCCCGGAGCGCTTCCAACATTTCAAAACGATAATTCTCCTCCGCTTCTGCATCCCCAGAAGATCGATCGCCGGGCAGCGGAAATCCTCGACATTCACCCGGCTCACAATTCCGCGAGAAGAATCACGGACAATCATCGCCTTCGCAGGACAAGAAATGCCGACCTGCCAACTCGTCACAAGCGGGCAACGAAGCGACTCCGCAGGGCAATTCGCCATTGGCTACCCGTTGCCGCAAAAGCGTAATGACCCGATCTTGCAGCGGCGGCGTAATTTCGATTCGCCGTTGTAAAAGGCGAACCGGCAAAGTAGACAATCGCCCCAGTTCATAGGCTTCGGGAAATGTCGGGATGCCAAGGATTTGCAGCTTATCATCGATGGGCATCCGAATGCGTGTGCCAGCAATCGCCGCGTGCAGCGTTTGCTCAAAATTGACGACGGCTGACCCTTCGAGAGCGCTGATGATCATTTGCCGTCCCGGAATGGATTGGAAGAATATGGTCGATCCCATAGCCACGTCAATCCCATTGATATTGAAGGCAACTTCGCCTACACCTTCCGGCGTTTGTACGAGCAAGCCGTTTTCTGGTGCTTCTGCACAATCGCTTGTGCCGACGCCAGTCGATAGGTAAAAGGCTTGCATGGGGTTGAGGTCGTCGCCATGGTCGCCAACAGCCGTCTCAATGTCGACATCACCAAAGAGCAAGAAAGTGACATTCTGACCGGGAACGGAATCAGGGATGTTGGCTTGCAATTGCATCATTGCCACACCCCATTCACCTTCCGCTTCGTTGAGGGGACTCAGGCGTAAACCCTGCAAGTCAGCAACATCGACAATATCGCCAGCTTGTTCAAATTCAAAAGAGGTAATATCCGGGCGCGGCTCAGCGTCCAGCGTAAAATGCCCATAGCAAGCCTGATTACGTCCAGCATCCTGACAGACTTCATCCACAGTATTTAGTGCTGTTTCCACAATCGCCGGACACGAGTCATCCTGTGCCAGAGCGATCATGGGCACAACAAACAGCACAACCAACCAGAGTGTCCATCTACGAATGCGGTTCATAAACAAGCCCTATTCATTCAGCTAAAACTTATGGTGATGATGGTTCCGGCACATATAGCGTTACTGCTATGGTGTCTTCGGTAATATCGATTCTTTCCAGATTATGCGTTTCGCCAAGCCGTTGATTCAAGATCGCATCGATGACCCCAAATGCCATCGCCGGGAAAAACTCGCTGTTGATCATTCCTAAGAATTCTTCTGAGGGTTCGGGTGCATCTTCGTCCAACAACAATGCGCCTTGCATCTGGGCAACACCGTCTTGTGTCACCAGCAAAATGATGAACTCGACGGTCGTCAATGCACCAGAATCGCCTTCTGCGGTAACGGTGAAAAGAATGCCTTCATCCTGTACAAAATCAACGATGGCAGAATCAACTTTCGGTAAGTTCTGTAATTCTCGATTCACTTCTTCCTGGAATTGCGGTTCAGTGACGATGAGATCAGCAACGACCTGCGGTGTACCGACAACGGTTGGTGCTGTTTGACCTTCTGATACTGGCGTGAAGGTCGAAAAAACAGGCGCTTCGACAACGGCGGCTGTGCCTGTGCCAATGGCGGCAAAAGTCGGGTCAATCGTTCGAGTGGGTCGTGGTGTTTCCGTTGGTATGAGCGTATTCGTTTCTGTTGGCTCCGGTGTATTGGACGGTGTGGGCGTGTTGGTCAGGGTTGGCGTGTCGGTTGGCTGCGGCGTTTCCGTCGGGACTGGCGTATCTGTTGGTGTATTTGTGGGAACATCTGTCGGCAGTTGTGCCAGCGTCGGTAATGCCGGGTCTGCCGGCGTACAGGCAGCGACCAAGATCAGAAAAATTACAAATAAGCTCAAGTGCTTCATAGTCATCCTTAACAGTCTCCATGTTAACTATATCTCAGAAACCGTGTGAATGTGTATAGAAGTTATGGGCGAAGTGTAAATTGTGTGTTACGTGAGCGTTCCAGCGTATCAGCATGTCAGCAGTTCAGCGAATAATAAAGCCTGTTAGCTGGTTAGCCTGATAGGAAAAAAAGGGCAAAAGAGACAAACTTTTCTAGCGGTATTTTAACCATTTTTGTTGCCTGTTAAAGAGGGCGGAACAGGGCGCGTTAAGCGAAATGTAATAAAAATGATATGAATATTTAGCGATATTTGATTGAGAAAAGCTAACATGAACAAACTATCCATTTTGTTGGATACGCTATTTCTTAGTAATTAATTGGAGAGTCTGCATTGCTATATTTGCAACGCTTTTAGAAGGAATAGTCGCTATTTCCTCATCTAATAGCAGTTCTTCAACCAGCTTAGCAGCGTTTGAGTCATGAAAACCTCCTACAACTAGCAATGCTGCCGCTCTTACATCAGCATTCCTATCTTTGAGTTTCTGCCGAATTAATGGTAAAGCGTCATAATGTTTAGCATAACCTATACCGATAATGCTGTATGTACGAACTTTCCAATATCGATCTTGTAATCCTTTAAGATAAATGGCGATACCATCTTTTGATCTTGCCTGGCTTAGTGCAAATACCACAGCCTCTCGAGCCTCTTTAGCCATCTTCGCAAAAAGCTCCAATAGAGTATCTTCTTCGCTATCAAATCCGAGTTTTGTGATTGCGGAAACCAACCAATAAATAGCGAAATCGTCATCAGGATTAGTCAAACTAATCATATCAATTAGAGAAGGACTAGCTTCTTGCAAATCAATTTTTCCAAGCAATTTACACGCATGTCGCAACATGCGCCTATCACCTTTTGCAAGATCATCTCCCCAATATCCATTGAGTGCAGAAATTATGCCATCTACAGCGGCTTGCTTAACATATAATGGTTGTTGCAGTATCGAATTTTGTTCATCATCCTGATATGAATATGTGAACGTAACATCTAACACTTCACAATTGAAATTGCTAATTTGTAAGGCATGTTTATAGTCATCAATTTCGAATAGCCCTATTCGAACTAATAATGGATCTGATGCTTCAATCAGCACAGCACCATAGAAATAACTAAAAATCAGTTTTTTGTGTAGCTTTCGTTTTACATTCAAAGAATTTGCAGTTGAAATACATTGTGCAGCTAAGCGAGGATCATTATTAATTAAACTTAGCAGTATATTTTCTCTTCGTGAAGACCAGTCACATACTATTTGAATTGCATATTGCCACTTACTACCATTTTCAGGTCCAGGGCCCCAATGTCTAATATAAAAAGATGGGAGATTCCTAAAATTATCAAGTGTCCATTTCTCGATAACAATAGAGGCAAAGTAGTCCTGAAACAATTGATGATAGAATCGTACTCCATATTCTGTAATATCTATATAGTTCGCACTAGCGCCTACCCGCACTATGTCTTCATCGATAAACTTTCGCATGTATTCCTGCGAAACCTCTGTTCCCTTGTTATCGTTAATCATAGCAAATGCTAGTTTTCCTAATGCCGCTTCGATAACAGGGAGCTTTTCTTCAAAGGAAGACCATCCAGGGCTATTTCGTTTTGATTCGCGTTTGGCTAAGGATCTCACGAGCATCTGGAATAGCCTTCCATTGTTGCGCGGCAGTTCTTCATCTGGAGAGGTGTAAAACACAAAAATTAACGCTGCCAACATATAGGGATTTTGCGCAAGATAATAAATATGGCGGCTATCCTGCTTTGACCGCTCACCTTCAGGTATAATATGCTGGAGAATTATCTCAGCCTTATCGCCAAGATAATTTTTTACAAACAGCCGTATCTGACCTTCATTCATTGGGTCAATCTGGACAACAGGAACACCTAGCTCGAGGTCTCCAATGTAATTATCTTTACGGCATGTAATGATTAGTTGTGATGGCATATTCTCTGATCGAAGCCAGCTTTTCAGTCTTCTAGCTTTCGTAGTCCCATCACTTCCCATCTCATTCAGACCATCAAGATACAGTAGGGCATCACCTGATTTGAGCAGAGGGATCGGATCGATATGTTCGGGTAATTCCACTTCTCGCCATTGTGCCCTGATGTAATCTTCAGCAGTTGCTTCGCCCCTCCATCGCGGAAAATAGAACAACAAAGGAAGTGGGGCTGTTGGGTTGCCAAGTCGCTTTCGAGCCGCCTCAAGCGCTAAGCGCCGGATGGTCGTTGTCTTGGAACTGCCTGCATCCCCTACGAGAACAAAGCGCGAGTACTTTTCCAATGCATCACGGATGCTACCCAAATGTACTGTCGCTTTATCTCTCTGTTGGTCGACTTTAGGAAGAAGTTCAGAAAAGCCAAATTCATCATCGAAGTTCAAATTTGGATTTGGTCGCTCGTCAGCGACATCCATTTCACCTGACAAGTCGACGTATTCCAGAACACCCCGCCGCGATCCCAAGTCAGCGATCAAACGATTAAGATAGCGAGATTCAGTATCCGGGACATTACTTATCTGATTTGATGCTTTATATGCAATCACATCAAGAAGCTCTGTCAACCTTTCTGAATACGTTCTAGCAATACGCCAATCTTGAAAATCGACGTATTGCAAACGCCGAACCTCAAGAGGACGCTCAGCTCTTGGAATATGTCGCAGCAGAACAGGCAGTATCGGAATATCAAGTTCGTCAGCAGTCGCCAGTTCTCGCATACAGTATTTCGAGTTTAGGTAATCGGGCGAGAGGATAGATATTAGGGCTGCCGAATCACGTAAAGCCTGCTCAATTGACCGCCTCCAATCATCTGCTCCACGAATTCCATCCAGACGATCCATCCAGATAGAAACACCGGCGTTACGCAGATCTGCCGAAAGCTTTAGTGCAAATTCTGCCTCAATGGAACGGTATGATATGAAGATATGTTTGTCTGATGAATGAGAAGCAGGATTATTACGTTTCACCATAGCCAAGATTGTAGATTATTGTGTTAAATCTAACTATTACTAAAGTTACACAAACCTCACATTAGGCATCTCAGGCGTATAGCCAGAAGGTTGTAAGACAATGATGATGAGTTAGGTTTTTCATCCCACCCAGAAATCGACGATGAGGCTTGTAAACGAAAGCGGTTTTTCCTTGTTGCGCTTATCATGATCGGCGGATCGATTCACCATGCCGTCTGAAACATCCCAATCGATTTTGTGGAAGTCCCCCTGCTCATCAAAATATTCCAGTAAGCGATAAGCGTATCCTTCAGCATCCAGCAAGCCTGCGATGAGATCGTATGTATACAATACTTTATGATCGTCCGCTCCGTAGCCCGTGCCCCCCGGACGCACATATTCGATGTAGTCAGGGTCAGGATGATTGCCCTCCGGAACGGCAATGCGTATGAAGCCGTCAGACTTCAAGTAAGGACGTACATTGCGCAAAAAGAGGCTGAATTCGTCCGTCGTCAGATGCTCAAATACATGCTCAGCAAGAATACGATCAATCGATTTCGGCGGCACGAGACTCGCCCAATCTTCAGGCTTGAGCACGTCCAGATAAGGCACATCCGTTTTCACCCAACCTGGATAATCTGTTTCACCCGCCCCCACGACCAGTCGGAGCGCATCCCCCGCAGCGACAGTCTGCTGGATTTGCTGCTGAATGGTATTTCGGCGGCGACGGTGTTTTTGCGCACTGCGATAGCGATTGACATACGGACGCAGGAAGTTTTTTAGTGTGGCAACCATTCACGAATCCAGTGTAAGGGCGGATTTGCAAACCCGCCTCTGTGATTAGATTGAATAAAAAGTGTTATCTAATTCCGACAAACTTACAAACGTTCGGCAATCATTTCCACGACATCTTTCACCTCTGGACCTTCGCCGACTTCGCCCTGCGCGTCTACGAACATCCGCATACAGAAGGGGCAACCGACAGCCAGCGTTTCTGCACCGGTGTCCTTCGCTTCGTTGTAGCGTTCGATGTTGACTTTTTGTGTGCCGTGTTCTTCTTCTTTCCAGAACTGTGCACCACCCGCGCCACAGCAGAATGACTGCTTCTTGCTGCGCGGCATCTCCACCAGAGGCGCTCCGATTGACTTCAGGGCGTTGCGTGGTGCATCTACCACATCATTTTGCCGCCCCAGATAACAGGGATCGTGGAAGGTAACATTGCTCCAGCCTGTGGGATTGGCGCTCCGAGGTAATTTATTCTCTGCGATCAATTCTTCGATCAATTCTGTGTGATGCACGACTTCGTAGTTACCGCCGAATTGATGATATTCCTTGCCGATGTTATGGAAACAATGTGGACAGGTGACCACAATGCGTTTCGGGTTGACCTCATTCAGCGTTTCCACATTTGCCGAAGCCATCTCAAAGTACAAATATTCGTTGCCAGCGCGTCGTGCGGTATCGCCTGTGCAGGTTTCCGAATCACCCAGAATCGCATAATTCACATTCGCCGCACGCAGCACCTTGACCAGTGCCTGTGCCGTTTCCTGTGCGCGAGGATCATAACTGACCGCACACCCTGTCCAGTACAATACATCGAAATCAGGATTTTCTTCGACGGTTGGCACTTCGAAATCTAGCCCGGCTGTCCAGCCAACGCGGCTTTCGCCGATCTGCCAGGGATTGCCCTGACGTTCCATGCCGTTGAATGCTCCCTGCAACTCTGCCGGGAACTCACCTTGCGTCAAAACGGCATCCCGCCGAATATCGAGAATATCGAACATCGGCTCATTCCCCACCGGGCAAATATCCACACAGGCTGCACAGGATGTGCACGCCCAGACCGCTGATTCACTGATGACCGTTCCCATCAGCGACCAGTTGGATTCGCCACCATAAGCCAAATCTGCTTGATGTTCCTTGAGGTAGTAGCGTTTGTTGACTTCCAATGCCGAAGGCGACAATTCCTTGCCTGTTGTATATGCTGGACACACATCCTGACAGCGATTACACATGATACAGGCATAGGCATCAAACAAGTGTGTTTTCGTCAGGTCTTCAATGCGGTTTGCGCCGAACTGTTCTTTTTCCTCATCTTCAAAATCCATTGGCTCTAGCTCACCCAGTGAAGTCCGTTTGGGGCGTGTCAGATAATTGAGCGGAGCCATGAAGAGATGTGCATGTTTGGTATAGGGAAAATATGGCAGGAAGACCAGGATGCCACCTAAAGCCAGCCACCACATCAGATGCCGCAGGATTTCCAAACCATCAGCGCTGAAGCCAGCAAATAACGGCGAAGTCAGCGTAGCGAAGGGCATCGCAATATCTGCACCATGCCCGGCAACATGCACGGCTTCTCCCAGAAAACGAGCACCGACATGCAGCAAAATGAAAAAGGCAACGATCATCGAATCGTTGGTGACGCCGCCCGCTTTTACCTTAGGATGCAGCAGCACATTGTCATTGAATTCGAGTTCTTTTTTGCTGGGCAAAAAGAGGCGGCGAATGATGAGGTAGACAACCCCCACCAGCACAATCACACTCAGCACATCCGCAACCAGCTTGTAGGTATCGTAAATGAACCCGGCTTCTTCCAACGTTGAATCAAAGCCTTCAAAGAAGCCGATCAAAAAGTCCAGCGCATTCACCAGAAAATAAAAGGTGAAGCCAATCACCACGCCCAGATGGATCAAACTGGTGACGCGGCGCGTCCGCAGAGTCGTGCGTTGCGTGACATAAATAGCCAGCGCATTCAATCCGCGCTGAACATAATTGCCGACACCGGGAATGTCGTCATCAGGCGTTTCTTCCTCGACAGCCGTTTGCCGGGGATGACGTACCCGTTGCCACAACCGTGAGAGCAATCCTCGCACATCAAATGCCAGTTCGCCCTCGCCCCGATGAATGACAAGGTACATCTGGCGGAAGCCTTCGTAGGCAGCGCCCAGCGTGATCAACGCCAGGATGATAAACAGCACTTTTTCCACAGGGGTTAACATGCACACCCTCCATTTCGGTGATGGTTCAATGGCTATTCAACTTGCCGGATAGTGTACCACCGCCGCTTATTCTTGCCCAATGTTGTGCTATCCATATCAACTGCTATATATTTACAAATATGCCGAAAAAGCCAATCACCGAAAGTCTGAAGTGATATGAAAGTATCCCAAGTAATAAATGATGCCGAGCGCCTTATTGGTCAAGAAATCGAAGTTGAGGGATGTCTGCATCGTCAGGAAGAATGGTTCTTGAGTGGTTCGGAATCAATAGATTCTGACACGCCAATAATTTTGATTGAACATGCTATACCATCATCTTTACATTACTCAGACAATGAAAAGGAAAAAGACTCAAATACTTTAGGCCAAGATGAGGCTTTCTTCAGCAAATTTGAAACAGGAGAGTATGATGGTCTGACACGATCTCAGGCTGAAACCTTGTATTCAGAATGGAGCTGGGGTCATGGAACATTGGAACACATTGAAGCATTTTACAAGGTCGGGGCTGGAGATGACTTTATCAGTTTGGTTAGCAATTATAATCCGGTACGATTAGAAACTCACTTGATTCATAAATTAGCTGAGCTGGTATTCAGATTCCCTTCTATAGCCTCTACTGGCTTGATATGGAATCATGCAAAGATTGTTGGGACGATAAATCAAGTTGTGACATTGTCCAATCAGCTATTATTGACCGATCCCTCTAGAATTTATGTTGAAGAAGATCAACTCCGAATCGAGATTCGAACCAAACCGAGAAGCCTTGATGAAGTTAATCTAGGAAAAAACCAAATTATGTCTGTGCGAGATATCCTGATTGCACCTCAACACTTTATTGGAATAACTCAACGGATCAAGGGTCATATTCTGGCAAATGAAGCAACCAAAGACTACAAACCACCGACCTTTCTTGTGCCTGGAGATCCCTATTCCCGCATAAAAGATCCCAAAAGAATGGCAATTCAGATTCCAGAATCTCCACTGTCATCATGGCTACGTGGGTTGATAGATATTGCCCCAATTGGAAACTCGTTGGAATTACCGAGAATAGGTATAGGTTTATTAGATTCCTATGATCTAAGTGCAGATATTCACATAATTGGTACTGTGAAAAAAGCAGATAACTCCGAATTTCCGCTGGTCATCACAAATCCAGTTGCAGCTATTGTGAAGGATGAAAATATGATCTTTTTCTGGAACAAAGACAAGTAATCAACAAATACTTCGGGCTGCTGAGCAAACGTGGAATCCGCAAGAAGAAAAAGCAGGTGTGAATCTGTAGGGGAGGGTTTGCAAACCCTCCCCTACCTGTCAGAACTTTACATGTTCAGCATTTCCCATCTACGAACGCTAGCCCGCAAACAACTCCAACAACTGCGCCCCTCTGTGCGACAAACGATAATATACTCGATTGCCACTGCGGTCGGATTCCACTAAACCAGCTTGGTTTAAACGGCTGAGATGTTGCGAAACCGCCCCGGCTGTGACATGCAATTGCCGTGCCAATTCGCCTGTGTTCACCGGTTCTTGTAGCGATTGCAAGATTTTGGCACGTCCCGCCCCCATGGTTAATTCCAGCGCTTCCTCGACTTCGATCGGCTCGTTTTGATGCCACAAGCCCGCCCCGCGTGCGCCATAGATCAACATCGGCTGCCACTCTGGCGTAAGCTGGTAGGATACGCCATAGCAGGCAAAAATAGAGGGCACAAGCTGAATGCCATTCCCGCTCAAATTAAAGTGGAAATCTTCGCAGCCGGGCTTCATCTTCATAATACGAATCTCGCGCTCCTGATATTCCAGCACCTTGCTGAGGTTCGCGAACAGGGAATCCACCCCATCCAATGCCAGGTGCTTTGCCCGGTACATCACATCGCCTTCCAGCACAGCGCTCATCCGTTGCCAGTGATGCGCCAGCGTCCGATTCCAATATTCCCGGAGTTCAAGGATCAAGGCTTCCAGCGCTTCATCCGGATCATCCAGGAAATGCCGCCGCGCATCGGTAATGCCGTCTAGCTCGATCAAGAACTGCATATTGGCATGGATAATGCTCCGGTCGGTCTCCCGAACACGCGTTAAGTCATCTTCGATATGCAGCACACGTTGGGTCGGCGTTGGCGTGATGAAATCCGCCAGATAGTGCTTTGCCAGAATCGTCGCATCCAGATAGGGGAATTCTGTCGTGCCGATTGCCCCTCGTGCTTCCTCAAAAAACGTTTGGTACAGCCCGTGCTTGTGCCGATGTTTCATCAGTTTATAGCTCAGGCTCAGTTCGATCAGCGGGCTATACGCAAACCGCATCTGGATCAAATCATCGGGTTGGATCTGGATAGAAATCATGCCTCACCTGTTGAATCACGCTATTTTCGTTCGAAAGATCGTAAAAACCAAAGGGAGTTATCGGAGAAAAATATTATAAAACTAAGTAGGATGCCAATTTTTCAAGCATTTTTATCGAACATACCTTCTATCATACCTCTACTATACTCTATCTATGGGTTTTTAAGGGTTCAAAACGAAGCCTCCATGAAAAAACTGAGCGTGTGAGCCAGAATA
>WURV02179878.1:0-13386 GCA_011762755.2 Epimenia babai
TTCGAGTGAGTAGTTGGTGATTATTGAATCATTCGAGTGAGTAGTTGGTGATTATTGAATCGTTCGAGTGAGTAGTTGGTGATTATTGAATCGTTCGATAGAGTAGTTGGTGATTATTGAATCATTCGAGTGAGTAGTTGGTGATTATTGAATCGTTCGATAGAGTAGTTGGTGATTATTGAATCGTTCGAGTGAGTAGTTGGTGATTATTGAATCGTTCGAGTGAGTAGTTGGTGAATATTGAATCATTCGATAGAGTAGTTGGTGATTATTGAATCGTTCGAGTGAGTAGTTGGTGATTATTGAACCGCTCAAGTCATACTTTTTACCTCTTTGTTGCCACAACTCTGTTGTTGACTGAGGTAAGGGGGAGTTATCGGACTTTACTCAAAGTTATGTCGACCACAGCAGACGAAAATAATTTTCACAACGCTACAACGTGGAGACTCGATTGGCTGGTTCGTAGGTCGGATCTCTACCAACCGAGTTGTTCCATTCGCCAATCTCCGTACAGGTGTGCTCTCAAACGAGCGCGTTCTTTGCAGAGAAGACGACGACATCAACGACGTCGCCACGATGGGCGGGGTCAACCTGACCGAGGAGAGTCGTAACATCTTGGCGACGAACTCCGACCTCGTGGGGACCCAGGAGCGGTCGTGCACCGAAGAGTCGTTTTTGTATCACGATCCGTTAATCGCACGGATCAGCTCTATAGGTGAGGCATTCTATCTGTTGAATAGTGGGGGGGCAGCTTGCGTAGTGGTTAGAGCGTTTGACTTTGAATCCAGTGGTCCCTGGTTCAAATCCCGTTCTAACCAGTATACTAACTCTGGCGTTTTTTGGGCTGAAAACGCCTTAAACCCCATTGCCCATAAGGGTCTGGGTAGCCCTTGCAGTGTGGTTCTGTGGGGGCTTTTTCCCTCCGACGTTTGCTGTGCTTTTAGTTGCTTTATATGTGCCTTCTATGTCGCTCACCTCCCCGCTATGTCGTCATCTCATTGTAAATAAACATGCACCTATCATAGACTTAGCGGAGTGTATGACATATGTAGTTCATATGTAGACATTTAGAACTAGTGGCGTGAATGGAAGAAGGTCAATTGTCTGCCCAGACTCGGTGGTTTTTTACACTAAGTGTTTTTCCCCCACTCCATATAAGTGGGGCTTATCAGATTGTCATGTCAACCACATTAATAGGCTAGCTTTGTAAAGGGCCAATGATGGCCTATCACAACGATTACTTTGGTAATCAGCCTATAAATACATACATACATCTGAATACGGCGCAAGCATGTATGCGAGTAGACCCAGTGTGGGGGGGCCCAAACGTGGGTGGGGCCAACCATGAAAAAGATGTAGCATCTCCACGCTGCGACCCGCAGTCTTCAACTGGTTGGTGACACTGGTCGCCAAATGAAGGTTGTAGTGCTGGTAGTCAAAAGCGTGTCCATAAAAATGCTTGATCAGAGAATGTCCTTACTGAATTGTGTCCCTTTCTGGTTGTGCCCCATCTATATTTGCTGGTACCGATGTGAGTCTCACTTAAAATCGATTAAAATACTCGATCAGAGAATGTCCTTACTGAATTGTGTCCCCTTCTGGTTGTGCCCCATCTCTATTTGTTGGTACCGATGTGAGTCTCACTTAAAATCGATTGAAATACTCGATCAGAGAATATCCTTACTGAATTGTGTCCCTTTTCTGGCCATATCCCATCTATATTTGTTGGTACTGATGTGAGTCTCACTTAGAATCCATTAAAATGCTTGATCAGAGAATGTCCTTACTGAATTGTGTCCCTTTCTGGCTGCACCCCCCCCCCCATCTATATTTGTTGGTACCATTGCGAGCAAAACTTAAAAAACAATTCATTCATCGATTATATTCACTTTTTTTATATACAACTCAATACGATACAATTTTATAAAAAATATTCCAATCTACATAACAATCTTGATAATTTCATACACGAATGTATAAGTAAGGAAAGCACAAGATAATTTCCCTTGGGCCACGTGGCATGAGAGAGAATGTCATCCTTAAAACGTGCTGAATATTCAACTCTGGCTATTGTGTCACCCACAGGTGCCGATATTTCTAACCTATCGACATTTTTCAGGTAAAAAATTAGGAATAGAATTTATATCGCCCGACGTCGCTACGTTCATATCGCACGCGACGCAGGAACGGCTGCGGAACATTGCGGAACGTTTGTCTGTCGTCACGGAACACCGCTCGGAAATTTATAAGGTCAGTCGATGATGACCTTGTACGATAAGCGACGGTGGGAGGCAGGGCTGTATTAGGCCGGATACACAATACACTTTTTGCACCACCTCTCCCTTCCCCCCCTCCCCCATAAAATTTTCGAAGTCTCGGTCATTCCAGCAATATACGAGGGTGGGTTTGACTGGATCGGTCATTCCAGCGATATACGAGGGTGGGTTTGACTGGATCGGTCATTCCAGCGATATACGAGGGTGGGTTTGACTGGATCAGTCATTCCAGCGATATACGAGGGTGGGTTTGACTGGATCAGTCATTCAAGCGATATACGAGGGTGGGTTTGACTGGATCGGTCATTCCAGTGATATACGAGGGTGGGTTTGACCGGGAATATTCGGCTACATTCATTGAATGGCTGACTTGCGCTCTTTGATTGAAATATTACTGTAGTGTTGAAGTGGGTGGGTGGGATAGCAACGTTGATTCGCAAATAATACGATGATGTTGTTTCCATGTCACCATCAGCTCCACGTGGTTCTTGGTTACCATCATCTTCACATGGTTGTTGGTTACCATCAGCTCCACGTGGTTGTTGGTTACCATCAGCTCCACGTGGTTGTTGGTTACCATCAGCTCCACGTGGTCGTTGGTTACCATCAGCTCCATGTGGTTGGTTACCATCAGCTTCACTGTTACCATGAGCTCCACAACGTTGTTTGTTACCATCAGCTCCACGTGGTTGTTGGTTACCATCAACTCTACGTGGTTGTTGGTTACCATCAGCTCCACATGGTTTTTGGTTTCCATCAGCTCCACGTGATTGTTGGTTACCATCAGCTCCACATGGTTGTTGGTTACCATCAACTCTACGTGGTTGTTGGTTACCATCAGCTCCACTTGGTTGTTGGTTACCATCAGCTCCACGTGGTTGTTGGTTACCATGAGCTCCACGTGGTTGTTGGTTACCATCAGCTCCATGTGGTTGTTGGTTACCATCAGCTCCATGTGGTTGTTGGTTACCATCAGCTTCACTGTTACCATGAGCTCCACATGGTTGTTTGTTACCATCAGCTCCACGTGGTTGTTGGTTACCATCAGCTCTACGTGGTTGTTGGTTACCATCAGCTCCACGTGGTTGTTGGTTACCATCAGCTCCATGTGGTTGTTGGTTACCATCAGCTCCACTGTTACCATGAGCTCCACATGGTTGTTTGTTACCATCAGCTTCACGTGGTTGTTGGTTACCATCAGCTTCACTGTTACCATGAGCTCCACATGGTTGTTTGTTACCATCAGCTCCATGTGGTCATTGGTTACGGCAAAAGTACAGTAATACTTTTAAATGGGACCACTGAATTACCCATGCCCCGTGATATAATATATAATCTACTTTTTTTATGTCATACGCCGACTTCACGGGGACCTGTATCAAAATTTCACTCCCCGATCTGATCCAGAATAACGCATGTTCACCCGGCATCGAGTCAAGGATACCGTAGTTTGGCAGATATCTGTCGATTTTAGAATATATCATTGCATCCTGGTTTCGTAGGTGGATCCGAAATACGAGTCGTCGACGGCCATCCGGTCTCAGCTGAAATTTTTGGATGAACTCGACAAATTAGAGAAGAAAAGGCACGGCGAGCAAGAACGGGAGATGTTGCTACGAGCCGCCAAAGTTAGTTTCATCCAGTAGACATTCCTCGTTAATGCTGTAGAGAGCAGTTCCAGGAGAAATCTGCCATTAACCCTTAGCACTCTGTTGTCAGAGAAATGTATTACTATAGCAATGTGATGTATAGATGTCAGTGTGGCGAGGGTTAACGGAAATGTTCCGTTATCTGGTATAGATAACCATCGACGAATTCTGGGACGTGATATTAACAGAATTGTTTTGTTAAAAGTTATCGTATAAAACAGGATTGCTTTATTAACAGGTATGATATTAACTGTGTCGTTTTATTTAAAGCTATGATTTTAGTCGGGTGTTTCTTAGAACAATGTGATACAACTGATTTGTTTGATGAAAGGGTATACCACCATTGTTTCATTAAAAGGTGTTATATTAACAGAATTGTTTTATTAAAGATTTCATATAAGCAGGATTGTTTCATTAAAAGGCATGATCACGCTGGAATTTTTTCAGTAACGATTTCGAAGAACACTATCACCCGGTTCATTGTAGTGTTTACGCGAAAGCACGTGATATATAAAATTAGTTCTATATAAAAAAGTTGTTGCATCCTTATTTCTCGCTGCATTCCCACAACCAAGTTCGTCTGATCGTCTTATAATATATTTGATTTGATTCACGTTCGTCTTGTTTAGAGTCGATCGAAGACAGAAGATCCCGAGCAAGTCAAACTGAAACAGAAAGCAAAAGAGGTGAGTCGTTTGAGCTCTGGCTGCTCAACTGTATGTATGCGATTTATCCTTAATATCAGGTAACCATTGTCGTTCAGGAAAGACTTTTAATAAATACACAAAAAACCTGACTCCCTCTGTGATCTCTATTAACCGGTCTGGTTATCTAATCACTGAGGTACTTATCGCAGAGGTCTGCCATTTGGCAGATTATAGTCCTTGGGTTGGTCTCTTCTAAATTTCTTCATAGTCATGTCACTGCAACAAGGGGAGGTAACTTCTATAGATGTTTGTATTTTTTTATTTTCTTACAAACCGCTTATTGCAGAGGTCTGCTATTTGGCATATATTGTTCTTGGGCTGGTCTCCTTTAAATTTACTCATATTGTCATGGCAGTAAGGGGGGGGTGTTGATTTTTACTTGAAAAAGATTTCCCGAGAACTCTTCATCGTGGAGGTCTACCATTCGGCAGATATTGTCTTTGGGTTAGTATCTCTCAGATTTGTTCAGCATAGTTTCATGGGAGCAAAGAGAGGTAATTTCTATCAATTTGTTTTTATTTGAAAATCTTCAGGTCTGCTCAGTGCAAAGGTCTGCCATTTGGCAGATATTGTCTGTGTAGGTCTCAGATTTGTTTAGGGCATTGCTATTTAAGTTATTAGAGGTCATTTAGACAAGTTTTATCCACAAATCTGTATTTTCTCGTTTCAGTGTTGTAACGGGTATTGTCAGGTCTCTTTGGCCTCTTGTTTATTATGTCAGTCAGTCTCCTTGTTGTCTTCTCGTTCTAATATCAAGATGGCCTCATTGGCCTCTTGTTTTGTCTTCATCTCTTCTTCCAGGGGAGCGTCTTGAGGCCTCTTTGGCCTCTTGTTGCTGTATGTATTACTGAAACTTAGTTGTGTTCTACTGTATATGATCGTAGCTAATGTAGGCAGATATGAGTTTATAATAATAATAATAATAATGATAATATATATAGTAATATATTAGTAAAATGAGTACACTTCCATCAAATATATTTCATTTTAGTGAAGTAACTTCGTAGTTTGTCGTCTACAGCAGCGGTGTTTTTGAAGAATTGACAATGCGGTTTGTCTGATGGATTTCTGAATAATCTTTGTTCTAACAGCTGCAGCAAGCCGAGATGGAAGAAGCGCGACAAAGGGAGGCAAATCTGACCGCCCTCGCAGCTATTGGCCCGCGCAGAAAAAAGTTAAAAGAACCAACGGAACAGCAACAGGTACGTAATTAATGTTAGATGATAAATACTCTGTAGTGATTGCCGCGTGATAAATACCATGTGATCACTGCCTCGTGATAAATACTATGATAGATGCCATGTTATCTTTCTACTAGAATATTTTGTTTGCGTCACTCTATACAGTATCTGTTATAATTTATTTATTTTTAGAAAACCGTACACCTGTTTACGTCCTAATATTTTTGTTTTTAGTGTGTGAAGGTTTTTTTTTATCTATGAATTGATCTTCCCCACACAGGGATCATCAGCCGATTCATCGCCTTTCTCCACACCCCGTCCGGTTTGTGTTCCCTAGTAATAAAACAATTTAACCAATGAGTCATTAACCAATTACCCGTGCCCAATTGTCGGACTTAAGTCGTTAACCAATTACACATACCCAATAGTCGGACTTGAGTCATTAACCAATTATCCATGCCCAATTGTCGGACTAGAGTCATTAACTAATTACCCATGCCCAATAGTCGGACTCGAGTAGTTAACCGATTACCCATACCCAATAGTCGGATTCGAGTAGTTAACCAATTACCCATACCCAATAGTTAGATTTGAGTCATTAACCAATTGTCACCAAACACACGCATAAAATGGTCACTGACACATATAACGGCTTCTACTGTGTTGTAATTATAAAGGGCGGGCTAATAATCATATATTTCTCATTTTTCGTAAGTGGCAAATCGAATTATAGCATTGCATGACACTGCCATGGATGAGCATACTCGAGAATACTCATATAAGAGATTAATCGTATTCCATATTACTCGTAGCTGGCATACACATGTAGTTCGTATGAGTATTTTTGTATTGGTGACTCTCGGTAACAGTGGGAACGTACGATTGGCTGATTGTTGTCAATCGATCAATGTTTCAACCAATCAAACTATTTTATATATACCTGGCAAAATGGATAGTATAGGGTGCCCGGCAGCGAATGTGTTAACCAATAGGCTGGCCAGCTTGAGTTGTCTGCCCTTGATTTTAATAAGTATCAGAAAGGTCAGATCGGAAAGGTCGGCACCATGGTGACCATCCAGAGAGCGTCTGTCGGGGCGTTTTCTACCCGAAAAAAAAAAAAACGAAAAACCACTATCCGTGCCAATTCGCGCCAATTTTTTGTCGTTCGGACGCGCGCCGTTTACGCGCTACGCTCATTCGTTTTTGCGTTTGTAGGTGCCCAGTCGGCAGCGCGTGAAACGCGTTACGCTCAAAGACTTGTTATTTATTTTGGAGCAAGAACGCGCGTCGGCGCGATCGCAGACGCTCTACAAGACCTTCCTCAAATGATAAACGGCGACTGCACCCCGCGGTCGGCGGATCACACAGACTCACAGACTCATCGCATCTCCATCTCTCCATCGTCACGACTCATCTTAAATAATTCAATAGGCGTTCAATTAAGTTATTAATCACAATTAATATTCAATACCTTCTACGGACAAATCAATATAACGTCACGGAAAGTATTTTCAGAACGACCAATCGCGTGGTATGACTGAGGTTATGCCTGATTCAGATTGTCTGTCCTGGTCATGGTTTGAATCAGTTAAGGCCGATTGTCTGACCCATTCACGGTATAATGTTTTTAATGACACCTGGCAATGACATAGCCCGTCACTCCTGATGTTTTGTGTCGAATCGGCGGACAAAAAGGTATACAGTTATCTACCCTTACCATTTGGGCGGAGGTAATGCGTTTATTTTGGCAGTCTTACACATGTTTCTGCCATGATAACGGGTTTCTACAAGTAGTTTTGTTTTGACAGCTAGAAATCGATCGAAAAACTCTGTGTTGTACCACCGTCTTGGAGTATTTGCGAGGGGCAACTGGCGTAGTGGTTAGAGTGTTTGACTTTGAATCCAGGGGTCCCTGGTTCAAATCCCGCTCTGACTAGTATACTAACTGTGGTATTTTTCGGGCTGAAAACACCTTGAACCCCAAGAGTGTTTGACTTTGAATCCAGGGGTCCCTGGTTCAAATCCCGCTCTGACTAGTATACTAATTGTGGCGTTTTTCGGGCTGAAAACGTATTAAACCCCATTGCTCATGGGGGTCTGGGTAGCCCTTGCGGTGTAGTTCTGTTGGGATTTTTCCCTCTGACGTTTGCTGTGCTACAGATGCTCTATATATGATCTCAATGTCGCTTACCTTTAGACTTAGCGGAGTGTATGACATATGTAGTTCATATGTAGACATCTGGAACCAGTGGCTTGAATGGAAAAAAGTCAATTGTCTGCACAGTCTCGGTGGGTTTTTCACGCTAGGTGTTTTTCCCCCACCCCTTATAAGTGAGGCTAATCAGATTGTCGTGTTAACTACATTAATAGGCTAACATTGTAAAGGGCCCAGGATGGCCTATCACAACGATTACTCCAGTAATCAGCCTATAAATACATACATACATCTCGGAGTATTTGGCACCTAGTTCGCCCCATTTTTCAAAGACCTCGTCTTACCACATTATTTTGGAGTATTTAGCACGTAGTTTGGCGAATGATCTGGCACAGGAATCATTCAAGCGGGATCAAAACCACTCGATCCTTTCTGCGATCATCCCCAACAGATCATTAATCCCCGATTGCTGGAGTCAACCCCTCTCTGAAATGGATAGACTTATATAATACCATCTTTGGTGGGTTATATATGATTGTCAAGGTATTATATCTGCGCTGAATATAGCTGCCGTAAAGACTCTCGATGTAAACCACATCCCAGAGCCTTGGCTGAAACCTGTAACGTATAAATCATTTTCGTCTGCAGCCCCCGGTGTATTTGGCATGCGTTGGCGCATAATTTCGCATATTTGTATCTTTCAACAAACCCGGTGTTTCTTCACACCATTTGGAATATTCAGCACAGAATTCGGCGCACATAGTGCTGCGGGTTACGTTGTATAGCTGAACTAGTGCTGAATCTTGAGGATCTCGATGGATAATCGCGGGTCATTTCACTGGTCATTTTGTGGTCAGTTCCGGTCTACCATTGCAGAGCGTGTATGAATATAAAACTAAAGTGCTACGTCCAGCAGGATCCATATTATTTCACTGGCATTGGTACTTTCGGTGAAATCACCCGACCAGTCAAGATAAACCCCTCGCTCACGGAACAAAATGTAGTTTGTTTGGCCTGAAATTTCTGCCACCTTCTTTCTTTCCTTACATTAACAATCGTTTTAAGATTGTTGACCTCTTAGCTTTCACAGGTTACATGAATTGATTAATGAAACCTTAATGTAAGAGATTTGGTGGCAACACCTTTTATATAGATCAACTAGTGATTACAAGTTAGTGTTCATAAAAGTTACTCTCTTTTGGCTAACACAGTTACTCTCATTTAGGCGAACACAGTTACTCTCATTTAGGCTAACACAGTTACTCTCATTTAGGCTAACACAGTTACTCTCATTCAGGCCAACACAGTTACTCTCATTTAGGCTAACAAAGTTACTCTCATTTAGGCTAACACAGTTACTCTCATTTAGGCTAACACAGTTACTCTCAATTAGGCTAACACAGTTACTCTCATTTAGGCTAACACAGTTACTATATATTCATGAACAAATCTGGAGATTTTTATAATTTTGAGGTTAAAAAAAAATTGTAATTACATTTTTACTTACAAAGTAGTATTGAAATAGTAACAGTCAGATATCGTTGCTATTATGGGCATTTACATATTGTATAACGGCAAACAAGCTTTGAGGAAGTTGGGTTTATATTTGATCGAACAATCAATAGTTTTATTGACTAGTAAATTAATTGATCAGGAACCCATTTTGAGGTTTCCGGTGTCACTAGACTGATTTCCCTTTTATCCTGGCGAAATAAAAGTAGGAATCGATAACCGAAATATGGAACTCCCGATGACCGGTCCGTTTCTCTGCCCATTGAACTACACACGCAGATATATTTCTGTGTATTAATTTTAACTGGTGACGGATTGAAATCGTTATTTTGAATTAAATAAGCAATTTTTATTTTTGTAATAAATTTGAATTTTGTAAATTATACTAATGTTCCGACTAAAAAATTGTCTCTTATATCGCCCTCTGAATCCGACAACGGACTGCTGTAACCGTTGAGTGGCGGCCATTTTGTCGGTGCAGACAAAATTCGCAGTTACAGATACATTGCATTTCATTCCTATGCTTTGGTTTTTACGCGCGACATGAAGCCATAAACTTAAGGAAAAACATGCTCTAACTCTCTCGATAAAGATCATGGCACGAAAACTAGCAATTTATCAAATGTTCTGATCCAGGCAAAAACTTTATAACGGAGACCGTAGATGGCGTCGATTTATACTTACCTATATATACTACGGTTTTACACGTTTATAGTCACAGTTTCACCACATCCCCGTATATTGACCATTCAGTATATGACATAACATCGTACATCATACAATTGTTAAATATGTAAATCTATTTGTGTTTTCGCATTTACATATATTGTTTTGTAAATTAAAACCTTATATCGGCGTTAATGGAATAAGTCGTTTGTTTTTATTCGCCTTTCACATCAATTTGGATTAAGTCGGACAAAGATATAATACATTGGTGGGTTCAGTCATTGTCGTTCATTAAGAGACGAAAAGCCGGGGGAGTGGGAGGCCGCGGTGATACATAAAATAACAGTAGGCCGACGACATTTCCACGTAGTAGCCAATTTGTTAACAAGCATGATGCGCGCGCATCCAATACCACGTGTATTTCTCGAGCAATGAAAATATAGCTTTACCTTGCCATACCAGGGAAAAATGACGCAGGCCGCCTTTGCTTATGCCTAGACAAGTCTGCGTCGAGTTTTCTCCCCTTACGTCCTATACTATAACATGCAACGTAATGTGATTGTTTATATAGCGCAGTTCTCAGTCCCATGGACTCTCGACTGCGCGTTACAGGAATATAAGTATATTAAGATACTCAACTATAAAATGTATACTGCAGAAAGGTAAGATGATAAAACAAATTGAAATTCTAAGATATTCTAAAATGATAAATATGACACTTAGAAGAGGACGATATCGTTGATGTATGTTGGGGCCAAGTTGTGGAAAGACTGCAAAAAATACGTTAAAAATCTTATATTCGATGCGTTAAGGTCTTCAGAAGGTGGTAACCGTTGTAAGGAATGCAGTAGTAGCGTCACGTGACAGAATTTTGATTGCCGCATAACAACCCGACATGCACCATTTTGGACGTGAACAAAGCGAGATAGGAAGGTATCGGTGCAACCATGATAGTAACCGCGACCGACTGCTGTAGGTATGGGCGAATGCGACGAACATATCGAAGATGCATAAAACATGTGCGATATATCTCATCAACGTGATCCCCTAAAAATGGTTTACTGTCAAATATATCAAGATTAGTGACATTACCAGATGAAGATATTGTCGTATAACCTGGATGATAACATGGGTCGACACTCGAGTTGTTTCTTTATTCTCTATAGGCCCCATACTATACCATGGGTTGAGTTAGATAGTCAATGGGATGAGTTGTCTTGACACCCGTAAAAACCCCGTTTTCGCTCCAAGGAAATCCAGTAATGAGTTTTTTATTACAGGTGAAAATCATGAAATCTTAGCAGAATCGACGACTTCCAAATGTTCACTCTAGTTTTATACTAGCGCTACGAATGGTTTTTTTAATTTCTTCGTGTTCTACGCTACAAATCAAACCACATTTATATGAGAGACGGATACAAACTTTGGGTCTATTTTTTCGGTGTATATTTGATTTTGAACCCTTTATTAAGCATACGTGACCAATTCTTCATGCACCACAAAATTGGCATTATTACAACAGAGTGGGGGTGGCAATATTCCTGTACTGGATCTTGTGGGCATTTTGTCCTTTTCAACGACGGTTCATCCCAAATTTTACTGGAAATCTGTCTTGTTATTCTACTGAAAATGTACGCTGGAAGTAAAAATCGGGAAACTTATAGTACTAAGTGGTTATCTTTGTCCAGATTCTCAACACAAATACATATGTCCGAGTTTACTTGATCGCTTGACTTTCGCCGCTGGTAGTCAGCGGATGTATTGCGGTAATGGAGGTGAATTTCGGTTCTTGTTTTAGTAAATCATTTACCACTACACCATCGTTTTGTGGTGGGAAATTCCAAAGTAATTATTTCCCTTTAATGCATTTTCTCCAGTTATTTCCCCTGTAACCAGCCATGCTAGGTTACCTCCCCTGTATATTTTTGATCTTTCTGATATTTTCTTTTACGGTCATTGGGTGGTATTCGTTTCGTAGCATTTAAATATGTTACGAAATATTAGAACTTTATGTACGAGAGAATGGCGGAAATATTGCAATGTTTTGAAGGGAGAAGATAAATCTGCAGACATACGAGTTAGTGTGCTGTCTTCGTGATCGTAATAGTTACGAAATAACGAATGCAGTCAATCCATCGTCGACTGCTCAGTGACTGTATACCGTAATTAATTATTACGTCTTATGAGGTAAGAATAAATGCACGATCATCACTTTTTGACACTAACTGAATTTATTCATACACAGTCAATAAATTGAATCATTCAGTGAGTTTCAAAAGGCCTATTTTTGAACTCGGACATAATGTTTTGAGGAAGGCGAACCATCAACAGTGAAAGTTTGGCCAGGGCAGCGGACGGTAGATATAGCAACCCACACCTGTGACAGTTTTTACTTGTTTCCCTATGTCTGGTGTGAAGTCCTAGCAGGCGACGTACGTTATCAAAAATGGATTCTGCGCTATTCAAAGTTGAGGGTTAGATACAACTAATAATATACAGCCCCATACAGTATTTATATAAATACCTCAACCTTTTTAACTTTACCACTGCTCTTAAAAATATTTCTATTTGTTACAACTTACTTCTAATTTCCTCAATGTTTCAAAATACATTTGACTGTCTACCACGTGTGTCCTTCAAAAATCAATTTCGAGAATGCCCTTGCCACAGTTAAAACTTTGGCTGATGTTTGCACGAAGGTTTATAGCATTTTTAACAGTTATAAATGATATTTCAGCCTTCTGTCACGTCACGTCATGCCAACTACTCCACTATATCACCGAGCTTGCTCGAGTCGTTTCAGGCGATAGTTGGAAAGACGTTCGTGTCACAAGTGGCTGCCATCAGGGAGCAGCATGGACACGATGAATCGCATCACGAGTAAGTTTTTGTGTATGCACCCCTTTTATTGCATGTATGTATGTATGTATTTATAGGCTGATTACCGAAGTAATCGTTGTGATAGGCCATTACAGGCCATTTACAAAGCTAGCCTATTAATGGGGTTAACACGACAATCTGATTAGCCTCATTTACATGGGGTGGGGGAAAAACACCTAATGTGAAAAACCCACCGAGTCTGGGGAGACAATCGACCTTTTTCCATTCACGCCACTGGTTACAGACGTCTAAATACGAGCTACATATGTCGCACACTCCGCTTAGTCTATGGAAGGTCAATGGTTATTTACAATGAGATGATGACATAGCGGAGAGGTAAGCGACATAGAGATCACATAT
>WURV02179889.1:0-13386 GCA_011762755.2 Epimenia babai
GCAAACGTCAGCGGGAAAAATCCCTAACAGAACCACACTGCAAGGGCTACCCAGACCCCCATGGGCAATGGGGTTTATGGCGTTTTCATCCCGAAAAACGCCACAGTTAGTATACTGGTTAGAGCGGGATTTAAACTAGGGACCCCTGGATTCAAAGTCAAGCGCTCTAACCACCACGCCAGCTGCCCCCTACTCCTCCGCGTAGGTGTACGAAACGTCCAACATAAGTAAGCAAAAGTTATAGATCAAGGATCAGGCGAAGTTTACGTCTTATATCGTCTTATTCTACACAAAAGGATGCGATTTAACGACTTCTGGTCGTTTGTATGCAAGTTTCGAGTCCACCTGATATATTTTCCCGGTACTATTTACCAAATTTAGCAACTTATGGCGCATTTCTTCTAGATTCGTGTACTAGTACGAATATTGTTGGGCGAATCTTGTGTATGTAAAGAAATATTAAAATTTACAACATTAGTCGCGTCATCAATGCACTTACCTTAAAAGAAATAAACACAAATAAACAATAACGCCTCTTATCTCGCAATAAATTAATAAATTTCTTCAAATATAACATCGTAGTAAAAAAAAACAAACACAAAAAACACGCGACTGGCTAACGAATCTGGGCAGTCTTGGCGGAAAGCATCGACACCTTTTTCCCTTGATAAAATCTATAATTGCCTGAAGTATGTACATGCAATGCATATAACAAATGATATACGTTACAATATTTACTCAAATGAATATCTAACGAGAGTCATAGGGCTAAAACTATGATGGTTCTTCACATTTATCTCCCTTCTTTCACTTAGAAATTGCATTTTAGACGCGTAGTGCCTTTATTTTAGTGTAAGTAATTTTAAATCATGCAATAACATAGGAGCTCCTTCATTTATTCGTAGTCTAATTATTTTTTTTTCTATTCCCCTGTACAAGCTTCGAGTTTCACTCACAGAGTGCTCCAAGAAATCATCGTGTTTTGTTGAATTCCAGCAAGATATTATTGTTCTTATTCTCTCTGCATATAGTTCTTAAAATAATTTATTCGGTTGAGTTTTACCTTATTTTGCAAATGTGTATTTATCGTTTTGATTATTACATATCTGGCAATAGAAAATATATTCCAGAAATGCAGGTTAATATCTTCGTAGTAGGCTACTTATGGCACCTTAAGTAAAAGGTCTCTAGATTTGACATCGTCATATCGCTTGGTGGTCCAAAGTAATTAACCAGTAACTCACTCTAACTTTCTTAAAATCTTCTACATCATCGCACTCGTATCAAATTTGGGGCAGAGTTTCGGCATCTTTATTACATCACGTACAATAAATCGTCACAACTCGACCCATTATATACAACACTTGTTATGTAAGTATTAATTTTTATTATGAAATACTAAGAAATCAGGATTGATCCACTCCGGATTTTTTAATTGTGTGCGAACATTTGTGTATGCTTCTACTGGATTGCTGTTGGGCAAAACGATTTCCCAGAGAGGCTATCACTATCAAATGACGTATGAAATGAAATTTATTTGTTTAAAGTGTACTTATCAGCAGAGCTGTCAAACGCACTTTACATGAAACAATAGGCTAATGGTCTAAGACTATAATGTAATTACTTAAATTATAGAAAGATTAACATCTAACAGTATACAGGTAATACAGATTAATATTAGATACAACTATGTACATTTAGAGTGAGCATGAAGTGGATAACAAGGTTGAATAATTCGGTGGAAAAAAGAACAAATATCGAAAAAAGGAAAATACTATGCAGGCAAAGACGTCGGCAGAGCTTGACAATCTCCGTAAATGCCGTAACGCACAGGCCTCACCTATAGCACATTTCAGGTCATTGGTGAATAGCGAGAACAGACTTGGAGAGCAGTTCTACAATTGATTTTCAGACCTCAAACTATTACAGTTGAGAGAAGAAAATTTTATGGTGAACAATATGTTTATAAAATAGCCTTGTGCCGGGCTGTCTATACATTAAACACGTCGTAAGCATATGTACACTTATCGCTTTGGGAATACGAGTGTGTTACACAATTCGCATCTATTAATAACAAATGACATCAAACTGGGACCTTTCATTTCGAGAGCAACCCGCCATTATAAGATTCCGCACACTAGCATTAGATCATAACCAGTTATACACTGGGATGCGCTATTGATAGCTCAGTTGACAATGTCGATCCTTCGGTTGCGTTTTTTTTTTCTAGGATGTTATATTTGAAGAAATATATTGTTTATCTTTCGAGAAAAGAGGCGTTATTTTGTTTTTGTTTAAATTCGTTTAAGGCAAGTGCATGGATTCCGTGACTAATATAGAATTTTACTATTTATGTAAATACACAAGATAATATCAACACGGTATTCGCCGTAGAAGAAATGCGCCATAATTGGCCAAATTGAGCAAATAATACCGAATGAAATATACCGGATGGATTCGAAACTTGCATACAAGACACGGAAGCCGTTAATTCGCATTTTTTACGTAGAATAAGACGATAAAGATGTAAAGTGTGCTTGATATCTCCTCGTTGGCTATTGCTTTCTATGTTTAAAACTTCGTACCCACACGCGCAGCAATGCTCTAGTGAGCCTATACATTGACCTAAGACATAAATAACTAGCTATCAGGATTTTCCAAAGTTTCAGACTTCCAAAAAATTAGGTCAAAGTGTGACCTTCGATTTCGAGGGCGACCCGCTATCATAAGACTACGCATGCCTGCATTAGTTCATAACGAGTTCTGCACTGGCAAGACAGTGACGACGGTTTCCGAGAAGGCGACTCCGATTCGTTCGCCGTCTCCTTTTCAGTAATGGTGTATTTGAAGAAATCTATTAATGATGGATTGCCTCACTAATTTTCTATTTTTGTAGGTACTCAAGATTCTCCCAACACGTGATTCGTCGTAGTGCACCGATTTATAGGAAATGCGCCACAATTTGGCAAATTAGGTAAATTAACGAGTATAATTAAATTTATTAGGCAGATTCGAAACTTGCTTACAACACACAAGATCCGTTAAATCACATTTTTTTCTGGAGAATGAGACGATACAAGACGTAAACGTGCTATCTGGCTATTGCTTTCTTGCGTTGCAAACTTCGCACACGCATGTGGAGCAGTGCTCGACGTCGAATGGACCTAGTCATTCGCATAAGACTTAAATAGCCCACTATCAGGATTTTTGGGCAGACTTAATTTGAATCACTTTAGTAGATCTTATATCGGCATCAATAAAATTTACTCAACATGCTACAAAAATACGATTCGTACCGATGAGACAGAGAGTCCATTTTTGTAGGAAATCAAGTATAGTGTTTATACCCATGATTGATACACAATTCGTTATGATTATGCACGCATAATAAAAAAAGATTTACAATCACGAAAAAAATGAAATGATAAGTCACATCACAAAGATAACCCAAGCTAGCTGTAAACTGTACCAAAGAATATGAATTTCACCGATTTCATGAAAATTACAATCCAAATCTATGACCGATTGGTTTTGAGGAAAAAACAAATATTTTAACGCTATTTTAAAATTGCCTAAAGGCTGATTTGGTGAACTCACAGTTGGTCTGTGTACGATCGTGAATCTTCGGGTTTTATACAATAGTAACATTACATCTATCTTTGTTTTCTGGATATTGGCCTAATGGTAGATACTTCAAAGTAATAATTTTGTATGATCTTGCCTCTATGTATAAAAGCGCTGACCACACACATCGTCGCCTGAGCCATCTAAGCTTTTTGCACTAACTACCCCAAATCTTGATTGGGCGTACATCATTAATGGGCATGACATGTTGAGTATGGTGTGTTATCTAAGCTATTGGTGCACGTTTCTAGTTTATGGCCTATGCCCAATTTGATTCCGAAAACATGCCCGCGTTAACACATGACCGTGCTCGACTGGGCTCACCTCAATTCCCGACTGTAGTTATCCGAGCTGGTATGTCCGAGTTGGTTTATGTCCGACTTTCCCTATCCTAAATAGGTATGGTGGCCTGCATATTGTATAAATGATGAAATATTTACATAGTACTGCACCAGTTCACAAATCCATTGAAACGACACCATCCGCCAATTCTGCACGCAGTAGGCTATTGCACCTTCCGGATTGCAGTGGTTGAATGGAATGCGGTATATGTACGCATGGATACTGAGTCAAATGCGGGTAACAATGAATAGTTATCAAAGCTATTTAGCGCATATACAATACCTCGACAATCGCATAACATCCATCAAACATCCACCACTGAGAAAGATCGCAGAAAATTCCACCGGTGGGCATTTTCGAATAAGCGACCTTTCGGCTATGAGTCCAGTGGTGACGAGTATCGGTATATACTAGCGCCGCTATGTGGTAATATAGGTGATAGATTTAATCTTTGTATCTGTAAGAAAAGTATCAATTGTGTCTTTGCGAATTGTTAATTATAACGCACTCAACGAATACTACTAAGATTGCTCCTACGACTGCCCTTTACGCTTTACGATTACTTCTGCCATATTTCGCTCTCGACCGGTATTGAATCTTCAATCACCCATCGTCCGTCGAAGATGAATGCAAAACCAACACTAATGTTAGGTATCTCTGAGTATATTTCACTACACGAATATACGAAGATTCAGTACACATTTTCTAAACTACTGTATAGAACACACCGTATTCCATCCTCTCTCTAAGATCAGTATTCCTATTCTCATTTCATACGTTATATAACTAGTGAAGAATTGGAGAGTAGCCTAGCATATATCTTTGCAAAATTTTCTTCTTATATTCAGTGTTCATGACTGCGCATGCAATAATTCATTTTAAATACATTCTAGATGAAAGTAGCCAGGGTGGATATATATTATCAAAAACCCAACGAAGGACACACAAACAGATACTTGAACCCATACCCGTATATACACAATCCACCATTAGCACACGCTTAGAATCCAAACCACCTCACGATAGGCCACATGTGCTCTCGGCATTAATATTGCAAAATATCACTACTTTCCCACTCATTTATTCTAAGTTCTACGCTTTAGCTCAAACTATGGCTCAATAACAACCACACTGACGCATCTCTTGAACTGACTTTTTGAACCGAACTACTTCGACATGACAGGACTGGAAATACTATGACACAACGTGGTTGTGCGATTCATTGTAAATTCGGTCTCTATTGTTTACAAGAGTCTGAGCTTGAAAAAGACCTCGATCATGACGTAGAAAGCGTATGGATCGATGGATAGATCACGTAATCATCATACCTCCTTAAACCCCAGTTAGACCTACATACATGTAAAGGGTGAATGACCCACAAACTTGTTTCTTTCAAAAATAGACTTTCTAAAAATGGTGAAAATAGTAGTGCAGTAAGCATAAAAGAATGTAACGACTATGTAAACTATGTGAAACAACAAATTGAAGTCCCAAAACAAGCATACACTAAAGATGTTGTTGACAAAGTATAACGCAATACTAATAATTGGACTATCATTGATAATGTCACTAATAAACCAAAGTCCCATGAAAATATTAACGAATTGTACAATAAAATCATACACGCTGAACCCCAAGAGATAGCTGATGCGCTTAACTCATTCTTCACTATCATGGATCTTATATTAATACCGAGTTACAACTTAGGCTACGGCTTTACCAACCACGAATGCATGGTGTAATGATATTGACAGCTATTAACTAACTCCTGTCACTTATCGAACCATTACTAAGCTCTAATAACACTGTGTTACAATAAGGGAGGTCGCGAGCAAATTTCCACATTTATCTACGTAGGGCTACAAACTAATATCACAATATACATGTGAACCACAAACACTGTCATAATAAATAATTGCAACTACCATAATTTCCCTAATTTCGGATGGTATAAAATAAAAGTTGCACCTTCATGCAGTACCTCTCATTCTCTAGAAACCTTTACTGACCTTTAATATTAATTATATCCACTCTATAACTATACAATATTTTTCTATCCAATTGACACGTTTAATTATTGGACTGTATTATTGATTTTTACAGATTTATTGTAAGTAGCATGTATTTTGTGTGAATAAATAATATTAGACCAAGGGTTGAGTTTTGTCGTCGTCAACAGGGTTGAAAAAAACGTTAGAATATCCTTCGAATAAATGAGGTTGACGCATTCTCACCAAAATAAACAAATACTGAATGAATGAGAACATTTTGCTGATTAGAGGCGATAATCTTCTATTGAGATGCGATACGATACTGTAAGGTTTATTATTTCAATAACAAACCGCTGGTGAGGAGATGAAATACCCTCGACTATTTCATTGTCAATACTGGAAGTATTTAATACCCGGTCAGTACCCTAACAATATAAGATGAACTCATAGTCAAGTATACCATTTAGGGGCTATTCCAATAATATTACGTGCTTATATATCCATGTACAGAGTCACTCTGCCTAGATAAAATTTACGATAAATTGATAGAGAATACGTATTCATATAGGGAACAAAATACAATAGGGAAATATGAATGCACGAACTATTTTTCTAATACTATATTTGGCTAAAATATAGGGATCAATGAAGTGATTTAAGGCTGCTCTACTTTTCTATTACGTATACTGCTTGATGGAATATTTCCAGTGGACGACGATGCCATGGTGGGGCTCGAGTTCGATTGCGCTGTTGCTAATGACATCTTGAATTGTGTATGATGAATCGCTTCTGCTTGTTAGTGCCAGCTTACCAGAATTGGCAACTTTGTCGTTTGAAGTGAGATCTCTCATGGTCTTGTTGTGGCCCAAATTAATCACTACCATGTAGCTGAAAGGCACCCAAGGCATCGAATTATGTGACATGAAGCGAGCACGATAATTTTGTGTCATTACTGTTGACTGTTATACACATTTATCAAACTTGTGAGTGAACAGTTTACATCAAATAGGGAGAAATAGTTTTGCAGTAGAATCGGACATAACGTGGCGTATTTATCATATCGAAAACGAACGTTTCACTAAGACGAAATCACTAAGATTTGTTTGTATTACAAACCTCAGTATATTAAGTATACTTCAGCAAGAATGATCGATCTGAAATCATATCTAACAAAAAATTATCAACGCAAATCATCAAACTACGGGCGAGACGGACGTATCCAAGAAAGATACGGAAATGCTCGGGTCAAGTCAATGTAATTCCAAATACATAAATTATCGATTGATCAATAGTATTTATTAATAGTATTCAGTAATCCTTGTATATTGCGTGGGAAAAGCCAGTAAATAGTCTCACGTGTCTACACCGTCGAATTCCCGTAGGTAGGCGATGATGTCATTATCTGCTACCACAAGATGGAAATTTCCGTAAGCAAAGGCAGGTTTTGATCGCAATGCGGTCAAGTTTCTGTACAGCGCAGTGGAGTCCTGGAACAAAGAATTAGATAATCAAAAATGCAATAGACATAGGCTCATAACTGAATCTCGATATCAAGTCATTCGCTATGATCACTGATGAATGTAAGAGTCACGTGATAAAATATGACTTCAGATTCGAACATGTAATGATGATGAACGAAGAGAAGTGCGTCTTTGAAATGCAAAAAGCAACTTACAGACTTAAGGGAGGCAGAGTTCGTCACAACATTGAGTCATGTTAATAATTGTGTATCCATGCATGCATGTAACCAACTACATGGTGTCGTGTGTAATTTGATGACCCGATAGATGTATGGTTAAATCATATCCAGCAACAACAGAATCACGTTGATGGATGTTAACAAAGTGTATAACATCCATGATAAGCTTCTTAGATATCCTCATCTTCTGTGTTTATATGTGTCTAAAATGACTACATAAAAGTAATTTCGAATATTGTGATTCTGAAGTGAGAATAAGCACAGTGAGTACAGAAGTCAGTCAGAAAAAAGCACGTTACGATGATAACATACAAACAGCTTTACTCATTTAACACTAAATCATGTGCAGAGACTTGAATAGTGAAAGTGAATTGATAATGAAACTGAAAGGCTTCAAGTTCAAAACTGCCCATTTTGGCATTTTTCAGATTACTGCGGGACACCGATCTAGAAAAGCGACAGTTGAGGGTCTTCAACTGTTGAGTTGTACCACGTCTCTGCTGACATTAGCAATTATTGCACTTGACATCTGAGAGCATTTACTTGTCTAATGCATCATTCTTGAGATATTTATATCATTTAGTCATGTTATCTCAAAGTAAATAGCAGATTGAAGTTAGCTAGGCAAGTATTTTCTGCTATTGACAAGTGTCAATTATACATCACTTCAACACCACACCTTGGGTCCCCAAGCCGATTTTGGCATTTTCGGGCCGAAATCCTTTAGGTCTAATCTTGGCCCGTTAGTTCCCCCGAATCATGAAATGAAATTTTATTGATTCATGGTGCCCTTTTAACACATGGCTATCAAGGACACTTGACAAATTCACGGTTACTATGATTAACTAGAAATACAAGAAATACAAGAAATCCAGTTCGAAATCGAACTAGGTAAGTCATGAGTCGAAAATAAATGAGACATATAGAGTAAGATCGCAGATGAGGGAAATACAACAGAAAATATAACGGCACGGATCGGATAGTGGCACAGTGTCAGTCGTAAAATCACGCTGTAAAACTAGCTAAATATCGCACGAAACATACAACATACAAGAAAATAACGTAGTATTGCATTATAAAATAACCTAGGTAAAACTATCATACGGCCAAGGGATGAAACATGGCAAAAGATAACACAAGCAAGTGACTTAAACTTATTGAAATACAGTAGCAAAAAGGAAAGTTTTAAATGTAGATTTAAAGGTATTTAGCTCTGTAAATTGTCTAATGTGTGATGGGAGAGAATTAAGAAGAATGGGTGCAGCGTCTGCAGGGCGCGATCACCAAAAATTAACCCATCTAGAATGAGGAATATTTAGAATGACTGTTTGACTCTGTCGTGTTGATCTACCGGTGTTTCGGACCGATATCAAGGACATGCGATATGATGGTGCAGTATTGTTCAAACTTTTGAATGTCAAGAGCAGAACTTTAAAAACAATGCGCTGTTGCACAGGCAGCCAGTGTAGGGACCTTAAAATGGCCTTGATGTGTTCTCTCCGAGCAGTTCTAGAAAGGAGACGAGCACAACAGTATAGGAGGATTAAGTTCTTTAATTATCTATAAATCACCTAAGAAGTAATCAATCACATAGACTCACCAAGTTGGTGGAATTATATGCATGGTTTCTTTGCCAGGGCATGTTGGTACGCATTGACTCGGCTTTCTGTCCACTTTCAGTATAAATCACCCCGGGGAGTAGAAGAGAGAGTGTGAGGAGGGCACGGGCTCGGTCAGAGCTTTCTCCACTACCTCCGATCTTGAGTGAGATAAAATTAATGGATGATTCCTACTCTAACAGTATATCAAGTGTCCCAGCAGACCCACCTGACTTCAGTTAGTTCACAAAGCGTTACCTCTAGGCTACTTGTAATCGAATACTTTTTGGCTAACATCGCAACCCACAGCTGTATGCCCAGCAAAATTTCTATGAAATGCGTTAATTTCTATCAGCATGTAACATAATTATAATAGTCAAAAGATTACATTTTACGTAATACCCGTGCTAAGACTAGTATGAATATTTTTAGAGAAGTATAGTGCATGGTAGATATAAACTGAATATAGACTTACCACCCAATTGTACGTTTTGTTCTCAGGTGTGGCCTGTAACCAAGCATTTAGATAGTGTTCCCAGACACACCTGGCATTACAGTCACTACCGACGCTCATCAGGTGATAATTCAGGGGCACATGGACGCCATCTCTCCCGAAACGCTCATAGTAGGCCGTCGAGCGTGAGGGTGCACCGCTAATGTCTGCCAAAAGCAACCTACCAAGACCGAGAATGTATGTTATAACCGAACATTACATTTTGGTTAGGCAGATGAAGCGAAGGTCTAGACAGAAAATTCTTTCCACAAAAATCAACTGGCCAATGTGCTACCATCACTCTTCGGTCTTCGTATTTTACTAAGTACAAACATCGAAGTATTAACTTTACGCAATTCAAGATTATGAATGATCAAGAGCTGTTGCGTACATACAAACTGCGTTTAATGACAGCCGATCAGTATATGGAATATTGTAGTTATGTAATGGTATAACAGGCGTGTATATTTCGTGTACATATACACTTAGACGTTAATTATTACACATGGTAGTGGTGAGAGCGATATTAAAACAAAATGGAGAACATCAATTTATGGTTCAGTACGAAAAAGTATACCACTCTTGACTGGATGTATGAATGTAAAGAATATTCTATATAGCGTAAATGATGATGGAGAATGTTTTTTTTTCATAAATATGAAAGCTTGACGTGTAGTTTTGGTGGTAATGAAGTCTTACACAGTTCTTAACACTATTCTGGCGTGTCATTGTAAACCTCACAGTTATACCAGCTGACCTACCTCTTCCAAAAGTCACATTTTTTTGTCCTATACAATTATGTTATCAAAAAATTGTATCAAATTTGTGAGTTTTATTAGTGTAAATAAAAGTAAATTACCTATTGTTTAGTCCATCGATAGGATATATACTGGAATTACAACAAGACAGTTTTCAATTTGGTATATCATAAAGTTTGGAAGTAATGCATGTCATTTGAACTACCATCTTGACGGATGACAGATAAGAGTAGGATCAACTTTCAATATGCAGTGCCGTGAAGGTTTATATCAACGGATGGAAATTTTCGAAAAAAATTCCTCATCTGAGGTGGCATTAGCTGTATTTTAGGTTATGTGCTTGAATGTTTCTAAATAAAGAAAACATTATAATAAGTAGACTAAGAAGTTTTGAACTATTAGGCCAATGTCACTGGCCATGGGCATTTTGGTAATCATTGCAGTGTCTAAAGGCGTCTTCGCTCGGACGTAGCAATGTCTCAGATACCGACCGCACTGGCCCGCTTCGACCATCGACCACACACGCCGCTTCGACCGTCAACCACACAGGTTACATCGCTGTCGACCACTGTCAATTGGCTGATGACCACCCAGGTCGATTACTTGCTGACCATAGAGATCAATCAATTCCTCTCTCACTCCACGAGTTGATTCGGCATTAACCAGACTAGGTTTAGCGTCGCCACCCACATACATCAGTTCGTTGACAACTATTCTGGTTAGACGGACATTGTCCATCTCCACCATTCCAGAACCGAAATCAACCTACGCTCTAATACTAACACAATTGAGCATCAATTAATAGCGAATAAAACCTGTTATTACAAGCTGCTTTAGTGTAGTCCCTTAATATAATGAACTAGACATAGACATCACGACAGTACAAGTCATGCAATTTAATGCTCGCTATGGAACGTTTCAAATCTCCAGCATTCTATGACACTAAATGCCATGTCCTCGATAAGATAAAGAATTTTTACAATTTCTCCCCTCAGATCTCAAGTTTGTATTTACGAACACCAACACGTCCTTCCATACCAACGACGCACGAACAAAAAAGAAGGTTCTAATATGCGCTGTTCCTAATATCGCATGACATCGGCTAAACATCGGTAGACGCTGCAAGACCAGGGATTTTATGGGAAACTAAACAGAAAATCAAATCCCGCCCAAATATAGGGTTGTACCGATCCCCAGACTCGAGCGTGGACATAATGAAGGTGTTACGATAATAATATAATTGACTAATAGTTTACACTGTGACAATTCCTTGAGAAAAGAGAAAGTGTGCATGTATAGCTGGGTTACTTACACGGTAGTGGAATTTTGGGAGTGTTTGCGTAGAATATCTCGCCATCTCACAAATATATCATTATTCTCTGGTAAGCCCGATGTATAGACATGGTCAAGGTAGCGGTATTCAGACTACAAATAAACATTTTAAGTAGAGCACCTCGATGTAGAGATATGGTCGCGGTAGTGATTAATACTACGGTGAACATGTCATGAAGTTTCTTACGTATGTATAACATAATGATGGTATTTTTAATATAGAAAAGCTCATATAACTGTTCATTACACATAAATATAACAATAATACAATGATGAGTGTGTAGTGAAGGGGGGGGGGTCTGATACCGAGTAGATATTGTTACACCTGTACCTGTGTGACTCCAGTGATGTCAGACCGAGGTTCATTTCTCATGAGGTAGTCTTCGAACAGAAACTCGCTATGGCGAATGTAAAAGCCATCAACACCAACATCCAGCCAGAATTCTAGAATATTCTGAGTAAACAGACGTTAATAGAGTGCATCAATGTATACAGATTACATTACAATGCCGCAATTGCCATAAGTCTGTAATTAATATATGTCGCACACATAATTCAACATGTGGTTGTGTTAAAAGATAATTTGTATTTCGCATTGATACAGTTGACCACTGATCATCGATCTTATAATCCCTCAATGCTCATCTAATTTATTGCGACTTTCCATGAGAAGGAATATTCGAAACATTTATATGTACATGTGACAAAAGCCAATATGGATATACATGGCATTGTTGCCGTAAACATGGAATAATAGTTCGCTGCACGACTAAGATAAAACATAGCCTGGCCACCTTCAGTTCAAGCTGCACATTTGCATTCCGCAGATTGAGATCCGGTCGAGATTGTCCGGTCTGACTTAGGTACCAGCCCATTCCGGATTTGACAATGTTCCAGGCACTGCTGTCATCTGTAGACCTCTTCAAAAAATCCATATTAAATACCATAAATATATGTACCTATACATGTACGTTTGAGCCTGTACACTATCAAATTATTACGCGTAATATTGTAAGCCACGTGACCACTGTACAATCAACATTAGGAACGCTGTACGTATTCGTGTAGTCCGATTAGGACAGGGTTCCAATTTTTTTCGCTCTATTTAACTAAACTAAAATTTAAGTTAATTTTATGCCATTGAGAATAACCATTGTAGAACAATGAAATCAGCGTGAATCGTGAAACGAAACAGAGTCATTACGTGCACTTGATGAGCATTTCGTCTGTCACCGATCTAAGGTTGCAATGTGCCTTCACCGTTACACGAAGTCTAGAACATGCCACAACCTCACAATTTGCCTGTTTGCGCCAAAATATTGGGCGAAATATTGATATTTAACATAGTTTTAAAGCGTTTTTATATGTCTGACACTGCAAATATGCGAGCTGTGCTGTAATATTTTTGTTATATTTTCTCTATATGTGATCTTACTATATGTTGTTTTTACTTTCGATTTATCCATGGTATGCCGAGTTCGATTTTGAACCGTATTCCATGTGTTTCTAGTTAATCATAATAACTATAAATTTGTAAAGTGTCTTTGAT
>WURV02179900.1:0-13385 GCA_011762755.2 Epimenia babai
ATCTCACATTTCGATGCATTCTTCTGAATCACAGACTGTACATACAGATCTCACATTTCGATGCATTCTTCTGAATCACAGACTGTACATACAGATCTCACATTTCGATGCATTCTTCTGAATCACAGACTGTACATACAGATCTCACATTTCGATGCATTCTTCTGAATCACAGACTGTACATACAGATCTCACATTTCGATGCATTCTTCTGAATCGCAGACTCCACATACACATCTCACATTTCGATGCATTCTTCTGAATCACAGACTGTACATACAGATCTCACATTTCGATGCATTCGTCTGAATCGCAGACTGCACATACAGATCTCACATTTCGATGCATTCGTCTGAATCGCAGACTGCACATACAGATCTCACATTTCGATGCATTCTTCTGAATCACAGACTGCACATGGACTACGGCGGGCGAGATATAACTCGATGTTTTTACGAAATGTTGCTGCGGTCGGGCGCGTTACTGACCCGCCTCTCTCTCGATTGTCCCGTCGACGGCGCGTCTCTGCAGGAAATCAAAGAGAAGTACGCCCACCTCGACCAGGTCACGTGTTGATACGGGGCGGCTGTTACCATTATCAGACGCTGCAATGTTGTTTTTTCACGAGCTCATACTCTGCCAGACCGCACGAGACTGGCTTGGACATGGCGAGACTTTGTGAGACTTCATGAGACTCGCCGGATTGCGCGAGACTGGTTGTGATTTTAAAACTTGGTGTTACCCTGAAATTTCAAGACCGTGAAAACGGCCGAGACTGGGGCCATGAGATTTATCAGGTGACGTGAGACTGACTGAACGAGACCACGAGACCGGAGTTGACATGAATTAAGTCGCTGCCAGTTGCAACATGGTTTACGAAATATTCAGGGGAGTGAATTATGTGATATTCTTGGTGTTGTAAAGAGCTGTTATTTTAATCAGTTCCTGTTCACTATTCTACAGAAGCAGTGTGTAAACTTACATTTGGAAAGCTCTCTAATAGTCATACTCTAACAATCTGACGCATTACTGCCCCTTCATATAGGACACACTGCCTCTACATATAGGACACACTGCCCCTACATATAGGACACACTGCCCCTACTTATAGGACACACTGCCCCTACTTATAGGACACATTACTTCCCCTACTTTTAGGACACATTACTCCCCCTACTTATAGGACACACAAGGCATCTACGAACACACGATAGACATCCACAAGCCGTATGAGAAACACAGGATACAATTCAAGGTCAAGGTTGGTGATGAGGCGATTCTCGCTCCACTAGCGTTGTTCTGTCCGGTCATGTTCGGCTTGACGGGGTGCAGCGCTATCCGTACTCACCAGACCGGTGATCCCGATCCCGAGGATCCATACGATGAAACGTTTCTTCGGCAGACTCAGCGATCTACTCAGGAGGTCTGTGACTGAACAGATACATGATTTGTTGTGATACATTCATTGTGATACGACTTGTGATACATTCATTGTGATACATGGTTTGTTGTGATACATTCATTGTGATACGACTTGTTGTGATACATTCATTGTGATACATGATTTGTTGTGATACATTCATTGTGATACGACTTGTTGTGATACATTCATCGTGATACATGGTTTGTTGTGATACATTCATTGTGATACGACTTGTTGTGATACACTCATCGTGATACATGGTTTGTTGCGATACATTCATTGTGATACATGTTTCGTTGTGATACATTTATGTGATATGTAATTTATTGTGATGAAGTTTTATTTACTGTAGCATAGCTGCATTTTGGTATAATTCTGCTGCAAAAGGATTTGTTCTAGTTTAACAGATTGTTGTCGTCTATCAAATTGCTTTATGATAGTACAGATTGATTTGTAATTCTCTAACAATATGATTTGGTTCGGTAGATTAATTTGTGGTATAGATTGATGTCTTGTCATTCAACAGTTGATATTTTTACATGGACCATTACAATTTAATACGATTTTAGCGAGTTCTGTTCTCTATAAATGTTAATTTGATTCAATATGCCGTGTAGAAAATATAAATCAACCCGTGAAACAATGAAAAAGTAGACAGACTGAAACTTCTATTCTGTGATATATTCGCTAATTGGCTCTATACGCCGATTATTTCGATAGAGTGCAGCATTGTGTGAGATGGTGTTGAGGTGAGCCTAAATTCTGTCGCGTGATGATTTCGTAGAGCAAGTTTAATCGCAAGAAAGAGATGGCTGACACGCCGGTCCTGGATGACTCGCAGCACGTGGGGGGCGGGGATGATGACTCGTGCGACATGCCCGATGCCATGGCAACCGCCGATGTTAAGGACGATTCGGACGACGAGTGTCTGGATGAGGATGAGGACAACACCCAGCTGACAGTGATGGGTGTGGACCAAGCCGTCGTGGCATCCATCGAGAAATGTGGTGAGGTCACCTTTGTGTCACTGTAGCATCAGCGTGTATCACTGTTGTGTCACTGCCTCGTTATTGTGTATCACTGATACATGAGTGTGTATCACTGTGTTACTCTCACATAAGCGAGTATCACTGTTGTATCTAGATATGTCACTGTTGTATCAGTGTGTTTCACTGTTGTTTTGATGTGTATCACTTTTGCATCGGCATGTGTCACTGTTGTATCATTGTCACTGCCTCGTTATTGTGTATCACTGTGTCACTTTCGCATCAGCATGTATCACTGTTGTATCAAGATATATCACCGTTGTATTGGTGTGTTTCACTGTCGCATCAGCGTGTATCACTGTAACATCGCGTGAGTTTCTTCATAAATTTATTGGAATGAAATTATGTAATGCACTTGTAGTAGTTATTGTGCCGTTAGTTAGTGTAGTTAGTCAATCGTTAGTCAACCATCCAGCTCGTACATTAATGGATGGGTGACCATTCATCACTGACCATTCATACAACCCCAGAGATTTACAATCGACCATAATTTTTTTCCATGTGACGTAAACGCACTGGACCAGCGAGCTGCAGGTAACGTCTTGTATTAATTAATTTGACAGGTGCCGGGGGTGGGGATAGGGTGGTGATTAGATTGTTTGAATTCAAATCAAGAAGACCCTGAATCGAGATCCTGTCTCGGGGTTTTTTGGATAAAAGGCACTCCAAACTCTATCTGCCCATGGGGTATTTAGATAACCCCTGCTGTGTGTTTATATCAAGGTATCTCCTCTCTGACATTGTTGCATTTCGTATGCTTCCTAGATGGTCTCTATTCTCCCTGGATATGGTCTTTATGGCGCTTCCTTCTCCGCTCGTGATCTCATTATAAGTGATCTTCAACTAACACAGACCTCGTGGAGTGTGACTGACCCGGACTCTCTGTAGGTGTTTGAAACCAGTGGCATAAACGAGCGAAGATCACCTGCCCAGTCTAGGCGGTTTCAGCAAAAGTGTTCTCCCACTCTCATAACCACAGAGAGTTAATGTCGCATTAATCACAGGCTCGCTGAGTGAGTGGCCAATAATCACCGCGACAACGGATTTATCCTCGGCTGATGGTACATATACACACGTGCGATAGACTGGCTGCTTCGCGCTCTTCTAGTACGTTTCTGTTTCAAAATCCAGTTAATTGAAAGATTCCGTCACCATCGGCATCACTCGTGTTTGCAGAAACCGACGATAAACGCAAGATGTATAGTTGTATCCTCGTGGTGGGGGGTGGCGGTGCGATGTTTGCGGGGGCTATGTCGTGGCTGCAATACCGGGTGTGGTCACTGATGTCACCGTATGCACGGTCGGGGCTTGAATTTATGGATGTCATCAATAAACCCAAGGTTAGTCGCCATAAATCCAAGGTTAGTTGCCATAAACTCAAGGTTAGTCATCAATAAACTCAAGGTTAGTCGCGATAAACCCAAGGTTAGTTGCCATAAACTCAAGGTTAGTCATCAATAAACCCAAGGTTAGTCGCCATAAACCCAAGGTTAGTCGCCATAAACCCAGGGTTAGTCATCAAAAAAGCCAGAGTTAGTCGCAATAAATCCAAGGTTAGTCACCATAAACCCAGGGTTAGTTGCCACAAACCCAAGGTTAGTCGCAATAAACCCAAGGTTAGACAATAAACCCAAGGTTAGTCACCAAAAACCCGAGGTTAGTCGCAATAAACCCGAGGTTAGTCGCAATAAACCCAGCGTTAGCCTCAGATCAAGCCAGCATTAGTCTCCGATTCCCCAAATGTTAGTCGTCATCGATAACCATCAACGTTAGTCGCCGTTTAAACCAGTTAGTCAGTCGAGGACAGAAAGATTATACTTTGATTTTGATGTAGAAATTGATAAGTTGATAAAGACATTGATAAATTGCTGAAGAAATTGATAAAAGAAAGCATGTTTCAATCGTATTAGGTCAAAACAATATTAACTGTTATCTTATGGTATCGCTAAAACACGATATGGCTTAATACAGGATATGACTAACGCACAATATTACTAACACGCGACGTTGCTGACCTGGCAACAAGACCACGTCAGTAATTATTGTCAGATTTTCTTTAATATAATCAGAATTACGCAGCATTAGGTTTTCTTTCAACAAAATATAAAAGCATTAAAACTCCTAAAAATGCGTAGCTAGGAAAAATGATTCAGGAAACCTTAACTATATGCAAATAATGCATAGATATTTAACTACAATTGTGCATTTCATGTGAATGGCTAGAATTGTTCTTTACGTTGTTTGCCATCGTCTTTGTTTGTTAGATATCTAGGAGACAGAAGTTTATGTGAAAAATTCATTCAGAAATTTTGAATTTTTGTTCAATTATTGCTGTTTATAAAGATTGTGAACGTTTCACGTTTTAAATGTACGGTGCCAGTTTGTGAATTGTTCTTAGCACACCAATTCGTATTTCCGTCGCGATATGAATTGTACAGGAACTGGACTCGCGGATGGTCTGTTGGAAGGGTGCCGCGTTAATGGCCAGCCTGGACACCACGCAAGAGCTGTGGGTAAGGCAGCGGGAGTGGCAGCAGTACGGGGTGAGGGCACTGAGGGAGAAGACGCCGTTTGTCTGGTGATGTTACGGTTTCATTCAGAGAAAGGAGAAGGATCTTTCGAATCGTATTTTGCCGATATAGCTGGAGTTACTCAAGTAAAACCTTTCCATCCATAAAACCCGAGAATGGCCGAGCGAAGTTACCTGTCGTTACCTGTCTGTCAGCTAGGCATCTCCAAATATCTCAGCTTGATGCCATATTGACGCCATCGATGCATCGTTCGAACGAACAGTGTGCGGTTAAATCGCTCGGTCTCGCGTGCCGCCGAAAGACGCATGAAATACAATCGCGTTAAAAATATGAGCGGTGCAGGTGTCTCCTTGAAGAACCCCTCTCGGTCCCCTCAAAAAAAAACGAATTTACGGCAGAAAGTGCGGGTCAATCAGATGGAAGACTTTTTCACAATTTCTCGCACGTCAGAAAACCATCAGTGGTATTAATAAAAAAATGCTGCTGATGAATTTACAAATGCATGGTTCAAAAGTGTGGTTCGTTGTTGCAAAAAGCGGCCATTAATCATCCATCGCGACCACATCCTTGGCTGTAGTGGAGCTATTTCGCACATTTGTGATGCGCCGTCCCGAAATCGGACGCTTCTCATCATTTAAATCACGAGTAAAATTGAAAAATACTTTCAAAAAGCAAATTTTGTCAATTTTTTTTCACCAATATAGAGAAAAGTATCTTAGGTACCCGGGGACGTTAAATTCATAAGCATATTAAATGAATTTTAGCATATTTAAATCACCTAGTGGCACGTGGAACATTGCATTGTGTGATATCATGCTATTCTTACAATATCTATGAAGGCCGTTTTCTCGAAAAGTGCATTTTATGGCTAGGATCGTAAAAACATACATATCTCAAAAAATTTCCAACTGATATTGGTAATGTTTTTCACCAAAATGTTTGGCATAACAATCTGTCTTAAAATAATCAAATATACCCAAAACCTACAAATGGTTGTGTGTCACATTTGACAACAGTTCATAAAAGTTTTCCTTATCCGGGGAGCAAATTGTGCCTGAAGTATACCGAAGTATGATGAAGTATACCGAAGTATAATGAAGTATACCGAAGTATACGTGATGCATGCAAATATCGCGTGGAATCTAATCTCCATTGGAAACGTTGTACCTTCCAATTTTAGGAGCAATATGGCAGCCCGCATATCCGCATCCATGGTTCCGAAGAGAATGCTCACCCCAATGGGTGTTCTCTCCCGCACCATTACCCCAGTTTTGCAGCACCCTGTCGTCATGCATCCGTTGTCAAGGCTGATGCGTATCTCCTCGGTAACGAGCCATCGTGTGGTTGTGTGTCAGCTGCAGCAAGTGGCCGTTACTCCTGCGTATCACCTCGGTAACGAGCCATCGTGTGGTTGTGTGTCAGCTGCAGCAAGTGGCCGTTACTCCTGCGTAACGTCTCGGTGAAGCTGTCGTCTGAAAATGAAAATCGAACGGAATCTATTCCAATTAAAGTGTACTTATCAGCTTAACTGTCAAACACACTTGACACTGGTAGTAAACACTCTGAATAACCCATGCCCACTTATTACCTTAGCTGTCAAACACACGTGACACGTGTAAACACTGTGAATAACGTATGCCTGCAATGTTTTAGTTTGTCATTTTTCCTGTCTACATTATGTACAAGATATACAGTAAAATACAAATAAGTTTCAATATAATACGTACAGTAAAAATATTATGTAAAGCAATTTTATGTAGTATATCGCAGTAATAAATATTGCTTACAGGAATAATGATACTGATATTTAGTTGGGGACAGGAGATTATACATTAGCACAAGTCCCCAAAAATGTACAAAAAAGGCGTCAGGTCTTCGATGTAGTTGACTACCATGTTGAATTTAAAGACCATCAACTAATTGGTGCTGCGGGTATAGGATATCGTTAACAACCACGTTAAATTTAGTAACCATAAAGTAATTGGTGCTGCAGGTATTGGATATCATTGACATAAACGTCATTAGTCCCTAAATTACCTTAAACACTAATCAATTGCTTACTTAGTACGAAAGGTGATGTTTACGGTAGCTTTTATGATAGTGCTCTATACTTGGAGGGATGTTCAATGAAATTTACACGCAATTAAACATGGTGTGCATACATCAACAGTTATGGATGGATGCGTGTTGTATTTTCTGTCTAAACAACAGCCGAGATTTCTGTAGGTTTTTCCTGCATTGTCCTAAAGAATGTGGATGACCACAGTGCGGCGTTGATCACTGTGGGTAGTAATATCACAGTGTTGAGCGCTGTTTGGAGTGGTACTACTGTGTGAATGAGTTCGTGTCAATCACTGCTGAGGGGTGGGGCATAATAGACAGCAATACGCACCATCCAACATGTCTGCGATGGGGACGAATGAGAGAACAGTGTAGGGTGGATCGCTGCAGCACGTTTTGTTTAGTGACGCCATGACACGGTTGAGTCCTGAAGACAGGTCGTCGGGTACTGACAGGAAGTTCTCGCACACGACGAGATAACCTCGGTGGGCGTTATTCACGCACGGAATCAGTCGTAGCTACGCACACAAGACACGTTTCCGGTAAACCCATCATCTCTACAGACATTGCAAGACGCGTTTACGATCCAATCATTATATCCACGCACGAAAAGGCTAAGTGTAATCCAGTAAAACTTGAATAATCACAGAAACCAGCTTCGTATAAAGTTCGGCAATATATTGATATATACACGAACGGACGCGCGCACGCGCAAATACTCACCCTGGTGAAGCAATGCTGGAGGACTCGTATAAAGCTCACGGAGAACCGGCTTAGAGCGGCGTACGTCTGGAGGATGAGGCAATAACCGGGCACGAGCACCTGCTGTAGAATTGATTCAATAATATAATAATAATGATAATGATAATACAATTGTTTTGGAGGCGCCCTAATAACTAGTATGTCTCTAAAGCGCCTATATACATTTCATGTGATAACTAATTATATTGTGTAACACAATAGTAAGTACATATAGATAAATCATAGCCTAACATAACAGTTAAATGAAATGATATGAAATTTTATTGATTTATAGTCCCCTTCTCACACATGGCTATCAGAGACGCTTCACAAATTTACGGTTACTATCAATGAATAGAAATACAAGGAACATAAGAAATACAGGGAATACAGTTCAAAGTCAAATTCGGTATACCATAAGTGATTTACGATAGACGAGGCTGCCTGGCAGGGATACGATAGATGGGTTGGTGGAGCACCAGGATAGAGATTGGGTTAACAAGGGGTTCAGGACTCTGGTAGTACCGATATGTATGAGATTTAAAACCCATGTACTCGGTAAATGTATGTGAAAATGTAAATAAAGGAAGACGGGCATGATTATTCGTAAGGTGAATGAGTAAATATGAGAGAGCTATACCACAGGCTGACCAATGACCATCATGGCACGTGACCAGTCTGACAAGTAGCTTAGTAATCAAAGCTCAGTGAACAGATTCACTATGTCTCCCTTTCGTGAGGTCTGGCAGATTGTGATTGCATGAAAAGGGTATATTTTAGTAAAATCACAAATTCTTTCTCACTTTTATTGTGTGATATGGTTTACCCAGTGAGGGGGGGGGGTTAGCCGAGTGGTTAGGGGGATTGACTCGAATATAAACCACAGTTGAATTCCTGATCTAGCCAATATACTCCGTGTTTTTCGGACAGAAAGAGCCTTAAACTCCATCTGCCCATGTGGGGGTCTGGGTAACGTGGTCAGTGTGGTCAGGTGAAAGATTCTAATCTCTGACGTGGCTGTGTTTCAGATGCTCTCTGGATGATCTCTATGCAGCTTACTCCTTCGCTATGTCTTCATCTCATTGTAAAGACTGGTTAACTATTACAGACTTAGCGGAATGCGCAACATTATGTCTGAAGATGTCGTCTAGATGTCTAGATAGTCCGTGGTGTGACTGAACGAGATGCCCGCACTCTGGGGTTTTTCCAATACAGCATCTCCCCCTACCTGTTATAACTGAGGCTTAAAATCCGTTTAATGATGTTAACCACATAGGCTAGAATACAGAAGCAGTAAATTAGAAAAGTGGCCAGTGGTCACTTGGTTTACCTGGAGGTCAATTAAAGATTGGACAAGTAGTCGTCTGTAGTCCAGAGTGGTCTCCTTCGAGAGGTCCACAAGAACGGGGTTGTCCGAATTCGTCATGTCCCAGTACGCGATGAAGGGCTCAGATACGACCGACTCTTCATACTGATGCGTCTGCCGAATAAAACCTTAGTTATTTCCTTCACTGCCACAGACAAAACCCTGTATTCTGGTACTACATGTCTGATTAACAGATCCAGATCCATCGTTTTGGGCGAGTATTGCTCCAGCATACATCCCGTTAATCGATTATCTATTATCTATTTGGCTCTTATTGATGTCCCATATGTCCATATCATATATATCTTCAATTCTTCCATCGTTGACTTTTACACCCAATAGGAAACCATAGAGCTCCTATAGGACCATAATCTCCTATATTCAGTATACTGCATAGGCCCATTAAGGACTATATAGGACCATTACAGATCCTCTACAGGTGCATTATGGATTCTCTATAGGACCATTACAGATTCTCTATAGGACCATTACAGATTCTCTATAGGTCCATTATGGATTCTCTATAGGTCCATTAAATATGGATTCTCTAGAGGTCCATTAAATATGGATTCTCTATAGGTCCATTAAATATGGATTCTCTAGAGGTCCATTAAATATGGATTCTCTATAGGTTCATTAAATATGGATCCTCTATAGGTCCATTATGGACTCTACAGGTCCATTATGGATTCTCTGTAGGTCCATTATGATCCCATGTAGCATCGAGGGTCCATTAAATTTCTAAACATGTCCATAATTTTATACCAGTCATGACGTCTACCGATTTTAAAGATTAGGGTGCCGCTTTTTGCGATGAAAAACATGCAGATGATGAAGACAGACGGACATCTTGATTACTGATTTACTGCTTCAGTAAGTAGTCTTTGTAAGTATATGATTCCGGAAGTAAATACCAATGAGATTGGCAGTGTTTTTTAAGTTGAAAATTCAGCTTTCATGCTCTATTTTTACAAAGGTCCATTACATACCCACTATCGAAACCCTACTGTCCAGTTAAGTAAACTCCTCTCAGATTAGCACAACTCACAGTAAATGTTCCTGGCAGCTTTCTCGATAATCTCAGGAGCATTTCGCAGTCCCCTTTGAAGTACACCGTCAGGGGCTCAGTATTGTTATACGGAGTAACCAATGAGATCGCTTGTAACAAACACCCATCGGCGCCATCATCAACATCGGCCAGAGAGAGCGAGCTGCATTGGCTGATATCAGCTATAAGTTCATTAACGGAGCATAACAACTGGTTATTTGTAAAGTGAGAAGAGACAAGTCGCGTGATTGGTCGACCAGTGTGAGCCAATATAATGAGCGGAGAAGTGGGCAACTGGAAAAAACAAAACATGACACATGGATCTATATATGGAACAGGGACGATGTCTAAAAACAATTTCATGTCATATTAAAGCACTCAACAGGAAACAGACATTAATTAATTTGATCCTTATTGAACCTGCCTATGGTTGTAGAATAGTGTAGATTATTATAGTATATACTACAGAAACTTTTCCACATATTTTATTTGCCCTCCCGCAGCCAAGACCACATAATATGAAGACAATTTCATGTCATATTGAAGCACTCAACAAGAAACAGACATTAATTAATTTGATCCTTATTGAACCGGGCTATAACAGACACCTAATACATGTGGTTTGTTTAGCAGGTTTGAAATTAGATAGGTCTAATAAATAGTAAATGCTCTTACACGTTTTACGCCTTTCACAGAGAGAGAAATATAATTCTATTTCGAGTAGGTGAAAGCGAAGATTTAAATCACATAAATCCAAGCGTGGAGACTCATAATCTGCGAGCATCGTCCGATATCCATCTTCTAACAACCAAAGATGGACAAGAATCAAAGTTCTAACGTACGATACCTCGATACCTCGAGACTGTAAGGTTGCGTGCCCTCAACATCAACGTCTTCTCTCATCTTCACTCTTTCTTCAGGTTGCAACCTCTTCATGTGCTCCCTTTTGATATAAGAACCGGTTTCTTTCCAATTACCGAACGCCACGCTAACTCTGGGTTTGAGCTGAAATATTCAATGTTAGACTTTCTGCAGTTTTTACATTTTTATGCGAAATACGATGGTAAGAATTTTTCCAAAAAAGTTGGTAGTGTTCTAGATATTTAAAGTACCGTATATACTCGCCTAAAAGACGTTTTTTTAAGACATAATTTTAATCCTGAAAGTCTACCCCTCGTCTTATAGGCAGGTCAAAAAAAATATAAAAAATTCGGGCAGAAAAAAAAACAATGTCCATACTGCAACCACTGTACGGGTCGTTGAATAAAACTACAATAAAAAATAAAATCAACACATTTTGCGTTCGTCACATTCATTATAATACAACATAGTACCTTACATAAGGTAAGTTTCCCATCCAAATTATAATGGCGCACGATCGCCGTGAATGACTGAAGAAGGGGTAGCACCCTCAAAGCCCACCCTCGACTTATAGGCGAGTCAAGAGCAAAACCACGATATCGCCTGCCACAGTTGGGGGGTCGACTTATAGGCGAGTATATACGGTAATTAATATTTTTGAAACCATTAAGTTTAGTTACTAAGGAAATCAATGTAAACCACGTCTAACAAATTGTTACTAACTTGAGTAATTTCTAAGTAGCACTAAAATAACACTATTCTCACTATTATAATTATTAATATCTTCTCCGTACATATGGACTGCTTCACAAAAATTTTGATAAATAATGTACCCATCTAATATATCAAATACGACTATTTTCCTGTTTCAATTCTTATTTTGATACGAGATACGGTACAGGGCGAGAATTACCCGGTTGTCTGGATCATCATTATGGTTGTCTGGTTTCACATAACCACCCTGCATGGGCTACCCAGACCTTCATTGAGATTTATGGACATTATAAACGCATATATAACAAAACCATTGTGACCCTTAGTATATACAGCACTGCTAAGCTGATGCAATGCCAAGGGTCACTTCTCGACACTGACCGTCCACGAGCATTAGCATTTAATAAAACTCACGTGTTTCTGTACAATCCTGAAGGTTTTTCTGATTGGATGAAGCTGGTAACGCGAGCAGTATTGTTCTACACAGTATGACCTCATTGTTTCGATTCTGTCCATATCTTCGATACTTTGTTGTTTGTACAACCGGATATTCTCCTGCTCACATACAGAAATGATTATAGAGTTATAAAATTACAGAAAAAATCAGCAATAATGCTAGTGGAAATTAGCATAAAATTTAAAGGAAATTATTACCATAAAATTCTATTAAAAAAAAATTGCATAAAATGCTTGAGGGAATTAGCATGAAATGATAGGAAATTTGATTGTCTTCTCACTGAGTACACATGGGTGCCTACCTAAAAGGTAACAAATACCAGTATACCTACCTCACAACTTCATCAACCAACCTCGCCACTCCATTAACCTACCTCACAACTCCATTAACCTACCTCGCCACTCCATTAACCTACCTCGCAACTCCATTAACCTACCTCACCACTTCTTCAACCTAACTCCCAACTCCATTAACCTACCTCGCCACTCCATTAACTTACCTCGCCACTCCATTAACTTACCTCGCAACTCCATTAACCTACCTCACCACTTCATCAACCTAACTCCCAACTTCATCAACCCACCTCACGTCATTAACCTACCTCACAACTTCATCAACCTACCTCGCTACTTCATCAACCTACCTCGCTACTTCATCAACCACTCCACGAACCCTGACCATACTTCAACAAACAGCTCTCCATACACACGCCGCTAAACAACGCAATATTAGACTACTGTACGGATTATCCGAGTACCTTGATGGCGTTCATCTGGTACTCAGTGAACTGGGATGCGCAGCGGATGTGGTCACGCATGAACGAATCAGGAATAGCATCACGCTCCAGTAAACAGTGAGATATGAGGGAATCTGTAAGGAAATTAAAATACATCCGTTGCCTCTAACAAACTTTAAAGAAGGCGTAAATGAATTTGATGCCAGTGTAATAATAACAATAATGAAGTTTTTATTTTAAGTGCCATATTATCCCTTGGTCATTATGACAAAATGATGCCTACGACACTTTACCATATTACTAAATCTAGTGTATCCAAAAATATAAATAATGACATAGAACATTGAATGAAGCAAGTGTTACACTAGGCCTAGCAATATAATTGTTAAAGATAATTGCCT
>WURV02179911.1:0-13382 GCA_011762755.2 Epimenia babai
GACACTGAGAGGCAGACCTCAGAAAGCGCCCGGGCACATAACCAGAAATCATGTCATTGATGTACGCAGGGCCATAGTAGTCTGTTGCGCGCGGGAATCGGGGCTTTTTTCATTATCATGTCGAAAGTGTTTTTGGAAATGAAGCGAACAAGGACAGTCCTCGTGTTAAGTTGAAACTGATAAAACCGATATAATAACCTGCTTCTAATATCGTCGCTAACCCCCTCACCAATCTGCTGAAGAAAGACATTCCGTTGTATTGTCATCATAGTGCCACCAGGCTTTTGATACTATAAAAACGCTATGGTAATAGCGGTGGACAATGTGGTTCTATGAAGAGCCGGAGAGAAATGCACCGAAAAAACTATACCTCTGATGGGACTCGAACCCACGGCCCCCAGATGACCGGTCTGGAGCTCTACCAATAGTTCCAGAGGCAAGCTTTCTCCTAAGCATTTAAGTATTTAACACCGCTTTTAGAACCGCTGAGGTTTAAAGTCCGTATATCATAGCCAGCGATATGCACAGATATCTTTTACAAGCTTGATGATTGAGAAGAGATTGAGAGATTTTTGCGATGGTATATGATATACAGACTTTACGGACTATTCGAACTCACAACTAATGTTAATATTACATTAACTAGTCTATGTTTGCATTTTGAGTATCTCCTTTTTTTCAACGCAGGGTCCGACGGAAAACCGCCAACACCCATAGGCGATGACAAACACAAAGGATCGTTCCGAAATTTACGTCAAAACACACTAGAGTCAGTACAATCGACAGTTACAAAAATCTACACCACCGCAGTAATACAATGATGTTACAAAAATATAATCAGAGAAGATAACAGAATGGAAATAAATCCTGAATTAATTAATATTGCTCGAAGCACACCTTGAATCACGTACATACATTTCGCTCCATCCTCAGAGGTCGCCTCACATATTACTGGTGCAACCACCTTTCATGAGTGCGCTATCACAATATTCTAAAAATATAATCCTGCGGATTTATCTCTATATATGGAATCAAGATGACATATGGCATGTACAGATCTAACCACTTTTAAATCCAAACTTAAAACTTTTCTTTTTTCTACTGTCATTTTCTAAGTTGACAGTGGGTAATTTCATAGTGCAATACTTTGTAATTTTCTTATATTTTATGTTTTTCGTGTGATATTTAACATACTTTACAACGTTTCTACATGTCTGACACTGCAAATATGCCATCTGTGTTGTAATATATTTGGTTATATTTTTTCTATACGTGATCTTACTGTATATGCCTTTTTTACTTTCGATTTATTCATGGTATACAGAGTTCGATTTTGAACCGTATTCCATGTGTGTCTAGTTAATCATAATAACTATAAATTTGTAAAGTGTCTTTGATAGCCATGTGTTGAAAGGGCACTATAAATCAATAAAATTTTATTTCATTTCATCAACATTACGAAAAATACGCTGAACTAATGTTGACAGGCCAAGAGCGTACTTATTTAATAGTATATTCAGTATATTTCACTGTGTTCAGTATATTACATACAGCTCGAAAAAATTGTACATCCTCGGTCTTATTATAAATTTCTTATCGATGTAAAGTTCTCTCAAAACGGCATAGCACGAGCACGGCTATATTATTATAATCATATATAGCAATCAACATATGTTGAAATTCAAGAAAAAAAACCGCTACGAGAGATCCATATACATGCCTTGAGCCATTCGACTCACGTAGTCGTTGACCCTCCGCATAACTACGTGCCCCGCCCATTGTACAGTCGGTGGGTAAGGCGTTCCTGACAACCTCGCGTATTTGTGTTGTTCCAACGATACCACATTTAACCATTATGCGATGGTGCAAGTTTTTGACACAATTTTCAGAGGCCTCCTACCCAGATCGTTATGCACAAGCACCGTCCGAGTTCTATATGTAGCCTCAAACACTTAAAAAATGCCACAATCACGACTTCCAAGGGGCTGCACAATGACCCTCATACTTCAGCTAAAAAATAAAATGGAATTTATTTGTTTAAAGTGTACTTATTACTGTCTTTACTTAAAGTGTACTTACTGTCAAACACACTTTACACGAAACAGTAGCGTAATGGTCTAAGACTATAATGTAATTACTTAAATGATATAAAATTAACATCTAATACTATACAGGTAATACAGATCAATGTTAGATACAACTATGTACATTTACAGCGAGCATGAAATAAATAACAATGTTGAATAATACGGTGGAAAGTAGAACCAATATCCAAAGAAGAAATCATATGCTACGATGATAATATATTATTTCAATTTATTGTTCCCTCACTAGCACACACTGCTAGTTTGGGGCATTAATGTCACACAATATTTGTATAAAATATAGTAAAATTGAACTACGTACAATAAATTCTATATATATATATATACAGTAAAATATTTTAAGAGATAGTTTCGTTAATATAGTTTCGTTAAAAAAATCAAATACACACTACTGGCCTGCAAAGTATTTAAATGTCATTAATTAGTGAGCGAACAAAACTTAGTATAAGTAACAAACGCGAACATTAAAAAATAATAAATATAGCCTACGCAATGCGGTCAGGCCAGGCTTTACTCGAAAGAGCGGAGTGAGATCGCGAGGTTATTTCGAGATTCTAAATTACCCAAAATAAAGTCAGCACGGACCATGTCCATCTCCCCATTAATTCCATTCTCTTTCGTTCGGCTAGCTAATAGTTATAGCTATTGGGCAATAACGCCAACTATCAATAGCTACCTGTCGATATAGTAGGTTTTAAATTGTGGACACGTGGAACTAAGTTCGAACATCTACGATAAGAGACAACAATGAAGTATTGACTGGGAAAACATCAAGATGCTGTGGATAGTACCAGACCGCGCTAGGTAGACACCTCTCTTCTTGGCAGGTACCGGTATTTACTCAGCCAATGAATGGTGAAGTCATCAAGCTGCATGATGCCACGGTTCTCGACGCATTCGGTTTATCGTCTCGCCTGAAGAGAACTTTACAACATACGTGGATAGCCCAGTGTGACAACACGATAATTACGTGTATACGTGGCAGTGGGTTTCATCGTAATAACACCAGTACGGTTACTATACTGCGTACGATAAATTAAAGCGCGTGACTTTATTAACGTAACAGATTAAAGACGACATCATTGTTTAGTAACAAGTTTTGTTGATCACGAGCTGTCATATAAACACAAAGACATCAGATAATGAAACTATGAATAACAACGCAGGTATTTATACGGACAAATAGTGAAACAGCCAAATAGGAATACGAGAAAACTGACTGACACAAGAATAATATAACAACCACTCAACGCGAATAAGCGACCATGGAAATGACATGCAACAGTAGTTTGATCTAAACGGAGGGGATAGATAGAATATTCAATAGTAATATCATTATATTATTATTTATAAGCCGTGGTCGCTCCCCAACAACGCACTATGTCGGGATTGTTTCGGCCGATGCCAAAATTCTGAACACTAAGTCATTCCACTGATCACGGTCGCTAGCAACAACCTGTAGTGAGTGTAGATCATCTGCGGTTTTAAGCTTTCCTATTTCTCCGGTATTGATGTTATTTTGACGTAATTGTGATCACGAACAGCATGTAAATTCTTTTCTTTTCTCTCAAATACGACCATTAATTTTATATCGTCGTTTATTTTCGTTGCCAGCGTCGTGCACGGTCTACCAGAAAATTTACCTTTTCCTGTATCGACACTAAAATAACGATACATGGAGATTTTCGCAGGAACCCTGTCATCAAGACGAAGTATATGTCCGAATAACCTCCAGCGAGCTTCGACCATGTCAGGACCTAATCGACGACACTTACACCGGTCATACAGATCCGAGTTGCTGATGTGATCTGGATGGTGTATTCCAAGCAACATTAGTAACTGTTTCCGGTGAAAGGCCTCTAGACGCTGTTCATCGCGGCGCGTCAATCCCTACGTGCCCGGGTTATACGTCAAGAAGGGTTTTAAGTATGCGTTGTACAAACAAAGGCGCAGTTTTTCACTGACGTGTTCCCGCCGTATCCACAAATTCCACATGTTTTGTATGCAACTATAGCCAACTGTTGGCGTCCATTTACGTCTTCAACATCGCCGAAGAGTGACCCAAGTTTATTCCTTTTCCGCCAAACTTCATCTTCACATTTATGTTCTCTCGTGAGCGTTGTTTTCTCTGTTTTCGCTGGGTTCATCGATAAATTCCATTTGGCTAGTATTGCTGGTGCTTTTTCATCTATCATTTGGATCGTTTGTACATCTTCTGAAATAAAATCCACGTCATCGGCGTATATAAGTTCGGTTGGAATGACGGGCTCGATGAACGTCGTCTGTACCATGATAGTTCGCAAGTCGCGTAGAGCAGCTTCGAGATACACCACAAACAGGATGGGACTGTATGAATCGCCCTGTGGAGCACCAATTGATGTTGCGAATTCTTCGCTATACACGTCTTCGAACCTAATCTTAACTACAGTGTCTGCCAACAATACTCTAGTTATTCTTATTTCATCGCAATTCAGAAATGTGCCAAACACGTCGAGCAGTTTGTCGCGTTGGATTGTGTCAAATGCGCAGGACAGATCCATCCCCATTATCTGCAAATCTTCATCTTGTACTTCTGAGCTCTTGCAGCAAGCCACCGGTGGCACCAGACGATGTCCGCAGTACTACGCCCTGTGCAATATCCACTTTGTGATTGTGATAGATATTTGTTAATTTTGTTAGATACTCGACATAGTGCTATCAATGACAGAATTTTCCGACACACATTCAAGAGTGTAATAGGTCAGAGGCTGGACACTGGACAAACGGGTTTTCCAGGTTTTTGTATTGGTGTTGGAGTCCCCCTGTTAATATCTGGCATTACGTGCTTTTCAAAGATATCGTTGAATATACGTGTTATGGAGAGAGTAAGCTGATTGAGTTCATATTTGACTAATTCGGCGGTTAGATTTTCGGGACCCAAACGCTCTGTTATTATTCAAACGCTGAATACTTGACAGGACTTCGTATGCTGTAATAGGCTGGTCTAATAGAGCCGGGTCTTCATTAAATGTGTCAATAACGATTTTTCCATCAAACTGTTCTTTGAAATGACTGCGAATACGAGCGGCAGCCTCTGTTTTATCAGCAATCACGTGACCATCGTCATCGTGATCAATTTGGTTTCGAAGCTTTAGAGTTTGTGTGTAGCAACCGGGCCGCCCTGAACATTGTGCTCCATTCTTCAATCGCTCTACTTCATCAGCTAATTCTTTTACTCGAAATGTTGTATTCGTAAGTTCTTGTCTATGTATTTCTTTCATAATCCTGTTTCGTCTTGATTTTATTTCTGGCCTTTTCATGTCATCTGTTGTGTTTTGTAATTGGAGCCGAATAAATTTTTGTTCAAGAGACAATAATTCAATTTTGGGACAGAAGTAAGTATATTGTCCGTGTACTGGTCGTATGCCAAGTGTTTCTTTCGCCACTGTTTCAATATGAGTTCTCACGCTTTCCCAGTTTGGTTCGCCCTCAGAAAGTAGTACGTTAGCCAGTCCATTCTTAACGAATGTCATGGTTTTGTTTTCGGACGGTTTTAGGTGAATAACAGCAAAACGGTCATTCACAATTCTAATACCGTCGAATCTGAATGGTCTTTTGGACTAAGAAACCCACGCCGTAATGTCTGTTGGTAGTAGGCAGTAGGATCAGACGATACCCATCAATGCAGACTTCCGTTGCTATGGTCGATTTAGTTTCTTGCAATGCGCAAATATCGAGATTGTTGAATTCGGCGTCCTTGATGAGATATTGCTGCTTTGCTTGATTCGATAGTCCGCGCACATTAAACGTCGCCAACTACAAGAGTAGTAACATCGTGTTCATTTTCTTGGTAATTGATAAAGACTAGTGAGGTTAGTCACCTAACCTGAACCATCCAACCCGTAGCCGTGTGTATAGAAATCGAGTAAGCAGTTTAATTTGTTCAAGAAGCCGTCTACTCCACAATCCCATAAAGCGTGAGTATTGTCCTGTCGGCATTTACTACATGTTTCTTGCAATCGCTGAATGTTGCATAAACGTTTCGCCTGCGCAACGTTGTGGCTGATAGCGAAGCCACAGGTATGGCATTTGTTGCTTTATCACGCTTTCTCAAAAATTCCCGTATGGAAAAAGCAAGCAAGTTAACGAGTATTTCCTTTCGGTAAAAGTCTCTTTAAATCTATGCGATGGTAATTAGGATAGGCAATGTGGTTCCATAAATAGTTGGAGTGAAATGCACAGGAAAAAACCTATACCCTGATGGGACTCGTACCCACGACCCCCAGATAACCGGTCTGGTGCTCTACCAACTGAGCTACAGGGACGAGATTATCCCAGTTCATTTTAGGTAATTACACCTTTTTTAGAACCACTGATGTTTAAATCGGACTCTTTAAATCTAGTAAGTTGTGATGTGCTGTCTCAGTGGAACTACCAACCATATATCCATGTTGGCTGCGATGGTGAGGTGAACGATATGTTGATCTGAAGGACTACTGCGTATGTTCTACGCCCGGGTTTTGTAATAAAAAAATTCCTAATTACAGGCCATGCTCCAAGTAGAGAACCTGGTCCAGTGCAGTGAACATAGAGTATCCAACTCCTTTTGCAGAAGAGAGGGTGAGAAGCGTTTATTTCTTCAGAGCAATCTGTCTTCCGTGACAACCCTCTCTTCCATATCTATTACCTCAGTTTGGTACAGTCTGCACTGCAAAACCTGGAAAGAATATAGCCATAAGACAAGAAAGAGTCTCATCTCGGGGGCTAGTGTTCCATTGTCCAAAGGAGAGTTCTCTTATGCTCCTAATTTGTGGCATGTTTGCTGAAAATTTGTTAAGCAAAGGGCTGTAGGAACATGTCCTCGCACAATGACCGCCACGAGTCTGTCTTATCAAGCCGTGTAGCTTGTTTCTACTGACTAGGTGAATTGTGATTTATTTTTTCAGTCAGTATCAATCAATCATTCTGAGTAAGCGAAAAAAGATACCTCATTATCGCCTTCCTTAGATTAGTCAGATCTGGTCTGGTACTATGGTACCACGTGTGTCCCTTTTTATGTTCATTACTCAGGCAAGTCCGTTTATATGATTTTACCATAGCTCCCTGAAAGCTTTTAACTTCATATTCAATGCCAACGTTGACTTGATTTAACTTTCCTTTGATTATTCCGTCGTCAAGTATCTACGCTTTTTACACTATACACAATCACATGAATAAAGGCTAATACTTGTATACCAAGGTATCTTAATCGGTATTGAGGAGAACCGTATCTGCCTGATCAGATAAAGAGGATTATATGGCTTTTCCCCCGGTAATACTATGTAACCATAGGGAACAATAGAGGCGAAATCGACCAGCGTTTCATCCGAATTGCTAAACCAGCACTGGACTCGGCCGGCGGTTCCCCCGATTCTATGTTATTTTAGTACTAAATGCACTGTCACAACATTTCGCCTCTATTGTTCCCTTCGTTTACAGAGCCATATAAAATGTGATAATATAAGATATAAACAAATGATTCATATCATAGATTGTATTGAATTGTAATGTATATCTACACATCCGGAAAAATTGAATTTAAAGTCGAACGAATACCCACAACACTTCAAATATGAGTCCATTCCCTTTCCATACATTAAATACTCTAAGGCATATCGACCTAATCTGGCGTCAATGTCATTATATACTTTCGGTCGTTTACACAGATTTTTTCCATTGTTCAATTGAAATAATGAAACACGTGTCGTCGCTTCTTCATTTTAAAAAACATTAATGATTTCGTATATGTTTTGGATGGTTCTTGATGGCCTTGCGCTTGAGACGATGACGAAATCCCTCAACGGCGTTGTTAGTGCGATTACCTTTCATTTGAATAATGTTCCACAATTCGAGTGAAACGCTTCCTCGGATCCGCGTCGAGTAAAAGTAGTCGTGGAACTCCTTACATGCGGCCATATCAGGCGTCCGTACAATTTTCGTCATTCACACTGGGCAGAACTTTCATCAGCTAAACGAATTAACTCATGAGTTGAACACTGGAACAATAGCGGGCGGTCTCTTTGAGACGCGGCACTGCCGATTAGACAATAGCCTCGCAATAACCATTGCTGGCCTTTAGAAATCAAGCTCACTATATAAACACCAGCGGCTCGTCGGAACTGAGCTGCTCCCCCCCCCCCCCCCGAATGCTATCACAACATATAGGGGGAATCGCCATGTATACCGATAGAGATACACACACCATTCTCTAACCCTCTGATCTGTACTAATAGAGCCAAGAGAAAGATCTTGACTTCTTGGCGTCGATCAGGAAAAGGGTTGGCTCTGGTAAATAATGTTTGTATTGAACTCGCCAATACACAAAAAGGACGTAAATTATCCGGATACTTACCGCACATTTCTGACTCGCTCCATTTCTTTTGACCATGCGCCTTCTAAAACGGGGACCATGGTCGAGCATTGATCCCGAGGGTTAGGGTCCCAGCAATCAGTCTTTTCCAGAGGTTTCTTGTAACCCGCGATCACGAGGCTAAATATGTGAAACATTTAAACTGCCAATTTCTCTAATTAACGGTATTATTAATCAAATGTACTTATTTCACTCGTGAAATCGTATATGTTATAATATATTCTGCTAATGCGCCGAGCATTAGATAAGATCCGGGTTCCGGTTAAGATGGCGGACGGACCAGGCGCGAATTTGTAGTTTTGCGTGTAAGTGGCTTAGTTTGTGTAATTTCGTAGTTAATTTCCTTTTCAAACTTTTGGAGGAGTCTGTGTAAGTTTACAGCTTGTCTACAATAGCAGTACGGTATTAATTTAATTCAGTAGTGTTGTTATTCAGGATTGATAAGTTAGTTAAAATTTGTCATTTTGTAAAGCTATGAAAGATTTTTTTTTAGAAAGTTAAAAAGTGGCAGGCGTATTCAATATTGCAGTGGTTACTGAATCGGTTATTGAAGTAGGTCATACAATTGTTGGTAGTAGTTCCATGTACCAGTTATAAGTCAGGCGTGTAACAATTACTTTTTGAAAGCCTACTCTGTGACTGTGATTGTGTTGGGACAATCCGTGCATTGTTCCGCAAATTGTCCGCTTAGCCTTGTAGTATTGGCACTTCAACAATCGTACGGCATTGGTATGGCCGAGAAAGTCGAGGCGGCACGTAAAGGGAATACCCTCGAAGAGTTGACGACGTCACGGGTACGCTCGAGTAGTGTCCCTGGGAAACCCGATAGGAAGCGCCCTTGTATGGGAAGTAGTCTCGACTCCGACAACGATCGCGAAGATGACCCAGACGACAGAGCATTTATGCGGGAGCAGTTCTCGGCGATATCATGCGACATATCGATAAAGTTCCAGGCAATCAGCAAGTCGTTGGAAGCATTGGAAGCTAAGATGACTGAGCGGCTAGACAAACGTGATTCCGACATGGACGCTTTGGTCAAGTCGATTCGTGAACGAGATGAGACGAACAGCAGATTGCTGAAGAGCATGGAAGAAAATATCAAAATTATGCAAGCGGAGATAGACAATTTGAAACGCCAGCTCGATGGGATAAGAGTAGCACATCAGTGCGAGAATACCGCAGTTCGTACACGGCAAATCGATGCCGAGGCGCAAAGCCGGCGCAACAACCTGATTGTATTCGGTATACCTGAAAACGAAAATGAGAATCTTCGTTTACGGTGGGCATCCTTTTTGCGCGATAACCTAGGATTCACTCAGGATGAAGTTCGCGCCATGAGAATCCATCGAATACACCGCATTGGTATAGTGAGACCGAATGCTTGCCGGCCCGTCATACTTGCCTTTGTATGTCATGAAGATCGAGAGACTGTTCGTGCCCGTGGTTTGCGTTTGGCGAACACTCCGTTTTCTATGAGCGAAGATTACCCGAAAGAGATACGTGAGGCTCGGCGCAAACTGTTACCCGATCTGAGGAAAGCAAAAGCTGCTGGTAAGCAGGCTTATATTGCGTTCCCGGCGAGATTTGTAGTGAGTGGTCACGTGGTGCGCGAGGAGCCCTATGTAAACGTTCAGTAGGAGCGCGCTCAGCATGTTAGTATTGGGTCTTGGAACATAAACGGTGGGCTTGAGAGTAAATTGAAAACACCGGATGTACTCGACGAGTTGCGGAAATATGACATATTCTGTGTGCAAGAATCTTGGACTCATGCGACGTCATCAATTAATGTGCCCGGTTACCGATTGTACCACTCATACAGAACCCGTAGCGCATGCGCCAGGCGTTCTAGTGGTGGTATCGTCATATATTGGAGGGATTCTCTCGACCGTCATGTGGTGTGTATTAAGAACGATAATGTCGACATTGTATGGCTGAAAGTCGATGATAGTGTATTTGATGGTCGGCATCTATTTGTGGGTGTGTGTTATATATCGCCAGGAAATATATCTGACAGTGACTATTTAGTTGAGATATTTCAAGCTTTGTCGGATGACATATCTGAGTTTCGGTTGTTGGGTGATGTGTTGGTCATTGGTGATTTTAACGCCCGGACGGGTAACGGTTGTGACTTCATAGCCAATGAACAAGAGAGTGACGCTGATTATCTCCCCTTGCCACCGCACAACTTGTATCAATGTGGCCATAGTTTAGTTAAACGCTCCAGCCAGGACGTACAGGTGAATACATATGGTAACCGTTTGTTAGAGCTATGTCGTTCCACAGATGTACATATATTGAATGGTCGGACGGGCGACGATACTGACGTAGGTCGTTACACTTGTCACACGTACAATGGCAGCAGTGTGGTAGATTATATGGTGGCTAACGACGAACTTAGACTGCGGATACATAACTTTAGTGTCAGTGATCGATTAGCCTGGTCTGATCATTCAATAGTGAGTTTAACATTGTTATGTCATTTGTTGACCAATCATGTGTCCATTAAGTGTATGTCCAGGCGGGTTCCATACAGATGGGATGACCGTGGATTAGAAAAATTCAAAAATTCCATTTATACTCCTGTTAATTTAACTCGGTTAGATAGTGTGAAATCATGCCTGGCGGAAGCATCATGTGAAACATCGTGTGATTATTTAGAGGTTGCCGACTATTCAGTCGATGTGATAACTAATGTTATACTTGGTGCCTCAGAGTGTTTCAAAATCAAATGCTGTAACAATAGGGCGGCGGGTCGTAGCCAGTGTTGGTTCGACTCAGAATGTAAAATTGCCAGAGATAGGTTCAAAGCTGCAGAGTTACTATATAGGCATAATGGCAGTGAAAATAATGGTTCTGTATTTAGATCGGCTAGGAAAGAGTATAGGCGGCTGTGTAAACGTAAATTATGGTTGTATGAGAAATACAAAGGTGAGAGGTTAAATGCCCTGAGTAAGATATCGCCGAAGGATTTTGGGCATATCTGAAGCGGGAGAGGGGGGTGACCCAAAAGAGCCCCGATTGCGACTTTGCTTCGTATTTTGCAAATTTGTATAAGTTAGAAAATCTGCCACCTCGAGGCATTCTAATGACGCCAGAAGGTGACATCTGTCATCAAATTCGTGACGTGTGCGTCATAACTGAGTTAGATGAGCCGATTACTGCGGATGAGCTCACTAAAGCTCTAGAAAAATTAAAACGAGGCAAAGCCGCCGGCAATGACAATATGTCTAATGAGATGATCATTGAGAGTACATGCGTTACCTTCGATTTATTATTGCTCTTATATAATTCTTTGTTCGATAACAGTATTTTCCCATCAGAATGGAAGAAAAGTGTAATCGTAGCTTTACACAAACACGGACCCTTGAATGTTCCAGACAATTTTCGCGGTTTAGCCTTGACAATTAATCTCTCCAAATTATTGAGTACCATTTTAAATCATAGGCTTATCACATGGAGCGAGACAAATTCCTTGTATAATGAAGCTCAATTCGGGTTCCGCTCTAAGCATGGTACGGCGGATGCTATTGTTTGTCTAAAGTTACTCATTGATATTTCACGTTATAGTAAAAGTAAGCGTCTGTATTGTTGTTTCGTTGACTTTTCTAAAGCATACGACTTGATAGATCGCAGTGTACTATTTTACAAGTTAAGATGTTTAAATTTAAGCAGCAAGATGATGAGATTTTTGGAGAGCATGTACGACGGGACGACTGCCCGTGTTTGGACTAATGGCGCATTCTCAAAGGAGTTCAGCTGCGATATTGGCCTGAAGCAGGGGGAGCCGCTCTCGCCGTATTTGTCCTCCTGCTACATAAACGACCTCAGTGAGGTTCTTTCAAGTGTGCCTTTGGGCAAAGAGGTGTGTGGTCAGCGTATAGGATGCATATTATATGCAGACGACACTGTCAGTCAGGATGCCACAACCTTGCAGTTAGTCGTTGATAAATTGTATCAGTAGGCTACTGCAAGTTCTGGGGTTTAACAGTCAACGTCAGAAAAACGAAGATCGTAGTTTTTCTCTGTGGTAGGGTTTTGGATGATAATGGTTCATAGTCCTACGCTGGGCATTCGATAGAGGTCGGTGAGTATTTCAAATATCTAGGTCTAATTTTTTCTAGTAACGGGTTATTCCGCGATGCACAGAAAGCACTATGTAATCAATCTGGAAAAGCGACCATTTCACTAAAACAAGGTCTAAATGGCTTTAAAGGTGTCAATGTGGTTAACAAAATCGGATTCTATGAGCGCGTGGTGGGGCCCATCTTATATGGGGCCGAGATTTGGGGGTACAAATGTAGCCCTCTGTCTGAGAGGTCACGCTTAAGGCAGTTTTTCCCCAGGGTTTTGGGGGTTAGAAATGGGACTCCGACTGCCATGGTGTATGGCGAGCTTGGTGGAAGGCCTCTGGAAATTGTCAAAACCTGCACTCTCAAATTTTGGTTGAAGGTGTTATCGCTGGAGGAACATAAATGCGAAACTTTTAGAGCAGAAAGGGTTAAACCTGTACAACAAGCGAGGCACGCGACTATTCACTGTGAAATACGAACATCGGCAGAAGTTACTTCCCCTAGCTGCCATGATACTATGAACAAATCTAGAAGATATGCCTAAGACAATATCTGCCCAATGGCAAACCTCTGCGACAAACAGTTCTTGAGAAGATTTTTTAAGAAAATGTTAACATCGGACGGACGATGGATGAACTCCGATCAGAAAAACTCACGAGCATAAGCTCAGGTGAGCTAATAATGGGCTCGTAACCGAAGATGCAGATAGCTGGTTGTTACTCTCGGCTCCTGATTTGCAAATATCGTGATTGAAACAGGCAGTTAACAAATATTGTGAAAACTTCGGGACTTCACTTTACTGGCATGCTAAATTGTCAA
>WURV02179922.1:0-13381 GCA_011762755.2 Epimenia babai
CAGATTGTTGTGTTAACCACATTAATAGGCTAGCTTTGTATAAGGGCCCAGAATGGCCTATCACAATGATTACTTCGTTAATTCAATGTATTAAGTAGCCCGTAGATTTGGCAGCGTTAAGGAGCTCGTAGATTTTAAATATCAAGTAGCCCATAAATTTGTTAGTGCAGTCACATAGTTCGTCATCTATTATCAGAGCATTGGGTCTCGGAGCCACACGTGGAAGGTTATACATCAAGCATCCATCTGTATTCAAGGTACGATTAACATAATAAAATAAAGGTATTCGTGTAATATTCACATATTATTTGATAATATCAATATTTTATATCTTATATGCGTCTACGACTTATTAGGTTTTATCGTCATACAACTATGTTCCATTAACCATTGTACGATTTAACATTTAAATTACTTTCATCCTGAATAGTCCTGGTTTTAGACTGTCACTCTAGACTTGTCTATCTGTGGCATTTCTCTAGCAGAAAGCACCTTAAACCACATAACCATATTGTTTCTAAATTGTCCGTAGTTGCCTCTTGTGCCGTTACATCCGCACTCTCGTCTTCTCACTGTATATGATCATCTATCACATATTTAGTGGCGCATGTGACTTGGGTAGAATGGGTATTTTTAACAGTGGTATGAATCGATGAGCATGTGTTCTGGTGATTTACCCTAAATCATGAGTCCAGTATATTCCTACACCCATACAACATGACAAAGTAGCATTTAGTAATTTTGTCTAAATTTCACAATAGGAGGGTCACTTGAGAAGTTTATTGGCTGACCATGAAAGACTCAAGCTATAACAATTAAACATTGCACATATAAGCTCAATCCTTTGGATAAATAGTCATATACTTTTGACAAACATGTATTTAACTTTGCTGTTACAATACTTGGTAGGAACTGCAGCTTTTACAGCTAAATGGACAAAATTTGGAATTGTGCTATTATCAACTATTTGAATATGAAAGGTTCACCCCCAAAATATATTCATGCTCATATGGTGGCTACACTGGGGGATGATGCCCCTGTATAATCCACAGGACTAAAGTGGATAGCCGAGTTTAAGTGAGGCAGGGAGGGTCTTGAAGATGAGCCGAGGTCTAGAAGGCCATCAACCTTAAAGATAGAAAAAAATTGAGCATGTGTAGAGGGTGTTGTGATGGGTGATAGATGACTTGCTCTCATTCAGATGGCTAATGAGGCAGGCATATCTGAGAAGCGAGTGAGTTCATTAGATTCTGCATAAAAACTGCAGATGTCAAAGGTTTCTGCTTGATGGGTTCCAAGACTTCTCACACCTGAACAAAGACACACGAGACTGGTCATGTCGCGGACCCACTTTGAAGCCATTGAGACAAAATGCCATGAAAAATTAACAAAAGGGGTCTTGTATCACTGTGCCGATAACCCAGCTCACAAGTCAGTTGTTGCAATGACTGCCCTGCACAAGTGTGGCTTCGAACTCATTGACCACCCTCCGTGCTCCCTCAGACTTTTCTGTTCCCAAACCTCAAAAAACCCATCGCTAGTAAAAAATATTGAACAGATGATAAAGTCATATGTGACATAGAGCAAGACAAAGGTTTTTACAGTTCACGTATCCAAGCTCTTCAACATCGATGGAGTGTGTGAACCTCAAGGGGACTACGTTGAATAAGAGGCCAAAGAGGCCTCGAGACGCTCACGCTTAAGATAAAAAGATGAAACAAGAGGCCAAGGAGGCCATCTTGATATTAGAACAGGAAGACAAGGAGACTGCCTGACATCAAAAACAAGAGATTAAAGAGACCTGAAAATACCCATCAAGATACCGAAATAATAAAAATACAGATTTGTGGAAAAACATAGGCTGAAATCACATCCAATTGCCTAAATAGAGATGCCCTAAGCAAATCTGAATGGGGCCTACACAGACAATATCTGCCAAACTGAACTGAGCGGACATGGAGATGAAGATTTTCACATAAAAAGTCAATAGAAATTTCCCCTTTTGCTCACATGACGAGATGCTGAACAAATCTGAAAGATACTAACCCAAGGACAATATCTGCCAAATGGCAGAGTGTGTTGAAAGGTTCTCTAGAAAGAGATTTTTCAAGTAAAAGTACAAACATCAACACATGTTACATCCCCTTACTGCCTTGAGAATGTAACAACATCTACAGGAGAAAAAATACGAACATCGGCAGAATTTGCCTTACCTAGCTGCGATGATGATACCATAAAAAGATCTAATGGAGACCAACTCAAGGACAATATCTGCCAAATGGCAGACCTCTGCCAAGCGGTTCTTGAGAAGGTTTTTTTCGGATAGATGGATAGATGGATGATGGACAGACTCCAAGAATAAGCTCAGGTGAGCTAAAAATTGACTACAAATAATTGTATAATGCATATAGTAAAAGTAATAATCCGCTATTAACTGATAAAATTCACTTGTTTTTATTTCTCAAAGGCACTTAAAATTCATCTTGTTCACCATGTCGTATCAGTGGATTGAGTGACTAATGGTCGAGACATGACCATGTGACTAATGCTTGAGCCACGATTGAGTGGCAGATGTTCGAAACAAGATTCTGTGGCTAATGTTCGAGACATTATACAGCAACATCACCCGCAATGGACTTGAGTGCCACCTTTATGCGGATGACACTTAGCTCTGGATCCCAGAGTCCAGCCAATCTCTCTGAGGCAGTTTCCAAAATCCAATCTTGTCGTAATGATATTCTACAGTGGCTGACGGCAAACAAACTGGAATAAAATACTAAAAATGACCTAAATGATTTGTATCAGTTCACCTTATGCACGCTTTCCAGTACCAAACATATCGCTTAATGTTAATTCTGATCTCATAGAACCATCCCAATCGGCAAGAAACCTTGGGATCAATTTTGACTCTCATCTTTTGTTCCACCATCATATTTCAAACGTTGTCCAATGTGGATATTTCTATCTTCATCAAATCAAATCAGCCTCAAAATATTTATCTTCCCAACATACCGAAACATTACTTCATTCCTTCGTGACCTCCATGAATGACTCGTGCAATTTCATCCTAATGAATCTTCCAGTAAAAGAATTATCCCCATTACAAAAATTACAAAATTCAGCTGCCAGAGTAATAATATACTTTCCTAAACGCCTCCACATAACACCCACTCTGAAAATGCTACATTGGTTCCATTCTAAATTTAGAATAGAATTCAAAATTTTAATTTTAACTTTCAAATGTCTCAATAACCTTGTTCCGGTATATCTAAGTGAACTAATATGCACGAATAAACCAAGGCGCACTACTAGACAATCATCAACCGTGACCATTGCCCAGCCCAGATAGAGCAGAGACAGGTTTGGGGGTCGCTCCTTCCAAGTCACAGCACCTCAGTTGTTCAACAGTCTTCCCCCATCTATACGATATATTAGAAGTTTCTCTCTGTTCAAGTCCACTATCAAAACCTACCTTTTCCAAAAAGCATACAGTGACACCTTGTAGTTTTAGGATGATTTTAGTCTACAATACGATGTATGACGAGTTTTCTCTTAAGTCCACTGTCAAAGTCTACCTTCTCTAAAAAGCATTCGGAGATACCATTTAGTTCTCTATTGATTTTAATCTTCTGTGCGTGTCTTAGTATTTTTAGGCTATAATATCTTCTAGGTAGAATAGATTAATTGTAAGTTTCACTGCTTCGTGTCAATTATGATACTTTTTACTTGTTACATACCATTATAGCTTCTATTTCTTTTTTGTGTATACCATGTTGTTTGTATTACCATTGTAATGTGTCACTGATAACTAATTAGTTGAAGAGGCACTATAAATACAATAATAATAATAATAACAACTGTATGGTTAATGTTTGAGCCATGAATGAGTGGTTAATATTTGAGACCCAATCAAGTTGCTGATATTTGTGGCACAACCGAATGTGGCTAATGTTTGTAGCACAACAGAATGGCTAATGTTTTTGGAACAACTGTGTGGCTAATGCTTAAGCCACGATTGAATGGCTAATGTTTGAGACAGGATACCATGGCTAATGTTAGAGACACAACTGTATGGTTCATGTTTGAATCATTAATCATGAAATAGTTTGTGTTTGAGACCCAACCAAGTTGCTGATGTTTGTAGCACAACCGAATAGCTAATGTTTGTGGGACAGCCGAATAGCTAATGTTTGTGGGACAGCCAAATAGCTGATGTTTGTGGCACTGCCTAATGGTTAATGCTTGTGGCACAACTATGTGGCTCATGTTTGAGCCACGATTGAATGGCTAATGTTTGAGACAGTGGCTAATGTTAGAGACACAACCGTATGGTTCATGTTTGAATCATTAATCATGAAATAGTTTGTGTTTGAGACCCAGCCAAGTTGCTGATGTTTGTGGCACAACCGAATAGCTAATGTTTGTAGCACAACCGAATAGCTAATGTTTGTGGGACAGCCGAATAGCTGATGTTTGTGGCACTGCCTAATGGTTAATTCTTGTGGCACAACTATGTGGCTCATGTTTGAGCCACGATTGAGTGGCAAATGTGAGACAGGACGGTGTGGTTAATGTTTGAGACATGTTATGCTGTAGTATTCGGGTGACCAAGAAGACAAGCAGTGGCTCTATGATCATCATTATATGCCAGCAGCTGGGGGTAAAGCCTACTTACTCCTGGTCAGTGACATCAGAGAGTTGGGGGAGACCGATGAGTACAGGTATGCTTTACTTGGTGTGACTATTGCTGGCATTAACAAGAGACATCAGTGAGAAATCTGCTATAGAATGTGTTCTACTATCTGTCAATTTTCACTTTAACTGAATTTATGTATTTTATTTATTGAAAATTTATTAACGTTGTTTTCCGGAAAGATATCCCAACACTATAGACAATCCCGACGACGACGGTTACACTAAAACATAGGCCTAATGTTATATACACGCTATTGACATTAACATCACATGAAATTGATTGCTTAGTGCATAATACAATAGTAGCTATATATATAAACCACAGAGAGAATAATGGAGTTTATATAAACATTAAATTATTTGCATAGGTATGATGCTAATTATATCTATCTGTAGAATATATGACATGATTCATACAAGAATAAATATATACACAAGTATACATATATATACATACAGGAAACTATGAAAGTCTTAGTGACTGTTTTTCTGTTGTAAGAGATATCTTTAAAATTTTTTATTGAATGCATTGTAATTTGAACGTTGCTTTATGTGATCAGGTAGTGTATTGCACGTGAGTGGGTCTAGGTATGACAGCGTTTACCAATATCATTTCCATTCGTGGGATGAAAATGTTCTTCGCTGACAGTTCACTACTGATGATATTTTAGCAACAGTCCACCCTTCCTGATGGTTTAGCAACCGTTCACTACTCATGATATTTCAGCAGCAGTTCACTACTCACCTTATTTTAGCAACAGTCTACTATTCATGATGTTTTAGCAACAGTTCACTTCTCATGTTATTTTCGCAACTATTCACTACTCATGATGTTTTAGCTACAGTCTACTACATACTCATGATGTTTTAGGAACAGTTCACAATTAATGATGTTTAGCAACAGTTCAATTCTCATGTTATTTTTGCAACTATTCACTACTCATGATGTTTTAGGAACAGTCCACTCCTCATGATGAATGAGATACTATCCTTCACCGTGCCTCAGTTTATGATCGACAAGATGAAGGTGCAGATGCTGGCACTCAGCACGAGCAACACCAAGACATCGGAGAGAATTCCTGCAGATCAGGTCAGTGATACACCTATTTCACACTTTCTATAAAACTACAAAGAATCACGGAGTGATCTTTGAGGGATGAAGTAAGCATCTTACCTTATATTGTGTGTGTGGTGGCAGATAATTTGATTTCATAGTTTCATATGAGTTTTTGATTGAAATTTTTTGTACAGGGCTGCCACAAAGACTATACTGTACACTTGATTATAAATCACGGTGGTGCAACACATACCAAGCTGAATATAATTTATCAATCGTATCGGCTTTCTTGGGCATTTGCAACACATTTTGGTGAATGTGTGGTAACAAGCTATTGTTCGACTATTCAGCTAGGAGACCATACGTACATGACATTAATACAGCATTGTCCATCAGTCCATCATAGGATGCTTTTTATTTATTTTGTTTAATTTTTAGCTCTTCTTAACCAGTGCTATGATTTTTCAGATTGATTTTTTTGCCAGCTAAAAACACATTTATGCAATTTACTTGAATATATAGGGGAAGCAGTTAGTCAAGTGGTAGGAGCACTAGACTTGTGACTGAAAGGTGGCGGGTTTGAAACCACCCACTGTTTGACTTTTCTGCGATGATTCTCAGCAAGTCATTTATCCCTGACTGCTAGAGTAAACCCATATCCAAAATAGATGCTTAATATCATTTTGACAGGTGGTATGCGAGTGTCAAAGGTTTTGTATGTGCGCTAAATATTGCAGCCATTAACATTCATTTTGAGCCGCGTCTAGGAGCCTTGGCTGATACTTGTTGTACTATACCTTTATACAGCCAAATATTGTTAGTCATGAAAATTGATATTGTTATAAAATAGAATTTCCAGCAGATCATAATTCCATTTTTAGCTCACCTGAGCTTATGCTCGGTGACCTTTTCTGATCGGAGTTCGTCCGTCATTCGTTCGTCGCCCGTCCGTCTGATGTTAACATTTCCTTAAAAAATCTTCTTCTCAAAACCGCTTATCACAGTGGTCTGCAATTTGCCAAATATTGTCCTAGGGATGGTCTCTTTTAGATTTGTTTATGGTATCGTCATCACAGCTAGGGGAAGTAACCTCTGCCGATGTTCATATTTTTTCTTAAAAAATCTTTTCAAGTATCGCTTATCGCAGAGGTCTGTTATTTGGCAGATATTCTCCTAGGTGTCTTCTAGATTTGTTCATAGTATCGTCAACGCAGCTAGGGGAAGTAGCCTCGGCCGATGTTCGTATTTTTTTCTCAAAAAATCTTCTCAAGAACCGCTTATCGCAGAGGTCTGTTATTTGGCAGATATTATCCTTGGGGTGGTCTCTTCTAGATTTGTTCATGGTATCATCATCGCAACTAGCGGAAGTAACTTCTGCCAATGTTTGTATTTTTTCTTAAAAAATTTCAAAACATCTCAAAAACCTCTTATCGCAAGGGTCGGCCATTTGGCAGAGTATCGCAATGAGTATTGTCGAGTCTCCGGCCTCTTGTCTTGTCGTAGTGTCATAATGGGTATTGTTGGGTCTCTTTGGCTTCTTGTCTTGTTTCAGTATCATATTGGGTATTGTCGGGTCTCTTTGGCCTCTTGTCTTGTTTCAGTATCATAATGAGTATTGTCAGGTCCCTGTGGCGTCGTGTCTTGTTTTGGTGTCATAATGAGTATTGTCGGGTCTCTTTGATTTCTTGTCTTGTTTAAGTATCATAATGGGCATTGTCGGGTTTCTTTGGCCTCTTGTCTTTTTTCAGTATCGTAATGGGTAGTGTCACATCCCTATGGCCTCTTGTCTTGTTTTAGTGTCATAATGCGTATTGTCGGGTCTCTCTGGCCTCTTGTTTATTTTTATATGAGTGTTAATAGTGACAGTTGTTCTCTAATTGCCATAAATAAGTTATATTGGAACTCTACGATTATACAGTATAAGTTGTCAATTCATAGCCCTTGTTTTAAAAGTGAGTGTCTTCGGTATGTAATTTAATGGTATTAATTTTAATCTGTATCTTATATGTACAGTAGTGTGATTTTAACACAGCAGGCATTATTCAAATGTCAAGCATTCATTCCACACTCTTGTACACACCCCACTGTGTGATGTCTTCTAGCAGCAACCTAATACACAGTCTAGTTTGTATTATGCAAGAACCCAATAAATGTACAATACAGTAGTAGGATACTTGTTGCTCTCTAATAAATCAGTGAAATTTAATGAATAATTCTCCCAGTCAGGAATCGTCATGTTAAAACTGGACACATTCAGTAAGTAACCTTACATGATACTATTTATAAATTGTATTTAAATTGTAATAATAACTGAAATTAGCCAATCGTGTTGATACAGCTACTGAAATTGTATAATTGACTTCATACATGTATATATCTGCTAATAATGATGAGCAATGATGTTAACTAATCATTGAATCTCCACTATAAAATGATTTCTGCGTGCTATTAGTGATAATGATTTTAATTTTACAACAGTTAAAAGGTGTGATATAAAATGTTGTGAGATTTTCATCTAAACTTTCTATTGTGTGATCTGTGAGGACATCATTGTAATACACTAATTCACTGTGAGTTTATACAATCTCATTTGTTATTTAGTCAATTTTTAGGTAACCTGAGCTTATGTTTTCTGATTGGATTTTGTCTGCCATCCATCCGATGTTAACATTTTCTTAAAAAATCTTTTCGAGAACTGCTTATCGCAGAGATCTGTTATTTGGCAGATATTGTCCTAGGGATGGTCTCCTCTATATTTGTTCATAGTATCGTCATCACAGCATAGGGCGGTAACTTCTCTCGATGTTTGTATTTTTTAGTAAAATTTTCTTCTGAAGAACCGCTTATTGCAGAGGTCTGCTATTTGGGAAATATTGTCACTCAGTTGGTCTCATCTAAATTTGGTGATCATATTGTCATGGCAGTAGGGGGGGGGGGTAACTTGTGTCGATGTTTGCATTTTTCATTTTTACTCGAAATATCTTTTTCTCACGAACCCTTCATCAAGGAGGTCTGCCATTCAGCAGATAGCAATTGTCATTGACATATCTTTAAGTTTTCACAGCATCTCGTCATGGGAGCAAAGGGGGGTAATTTCTATCGACTTTTTATTTGAAAATCTTTGTCTCCATGTCCGCTCAGTGCAAAAGTCTGCCATGTGGCAGATATTGTCTGTGCAGGTCTCATTCAGATTTGTTTATGTCATCTCTATTTATGCAATTAGAGGTGATTTCAGCCAAGATTTATGTATAAATCTGTATTTTCTTGTTTCAGTATCTAAATGGGTATTTTCAGGTCTCTTTGGCCGATTTTTTTGATGTCAGGCAGTCTCCTTGTCTCTTCGTTCTAATATCGAGATGGCCTCCTTGGCTTCTTGTTTTGTCTTTTTCTCTTATTTTCAGGTGAGCATCTTGAAGCTCCTTTGGCCTCTTGTTTCTTTTTAACTCTACTGCTAAGTTTCTGAATTTATATTACTTAAAAATTACGTAAAATTGTAATTATAAAAGATGTAGTAAACAAATTAACAAGAAAGAACCCGATAAAATTACCTGGAATAACCTTTCTCCTTTCAGAGCGAAGCTGAGACCATTATTCCAGGACTGCCTTTCTCTAACTTCATGGAAGAAGAACCAAAAATCCACAAAGACATCCAGCTGTCACCTGCCAACACAGAGGACATGGAGCTCCTGTCAACTGGAACTGGTGAGAATGATGATCAGCCACAGATGTCTCCATTCACGATGACTGGTGGATTTGATGATGTTAATTCACCCGCACCATCTGACTTTGAAACCCTTGGTGATGAACACACGCTGAGCGCACCTTTCGATCTATCCAAATAGATTCTCACTTTACCTTCATTTATACATCAGATGGATATCATTCAAGATACTATTTTGTTTATGTTAATATAATCATTACTAATTTTAGTTTTATTACAATCATCATAATCAGCTCACTTGAATGAATGCATCTTACCCTAAAGGACACTTGCTGGTGTAGTTATAGATTTTATATAATTCTATAGATATAGTTTGATAATTCAGGATGATTGTATTGGGTATAGTTGCATAAAGGAATTACCAGTGAAATGGGAGATAACTATCGTTGCATGTGCAAAATGTCATTTGCTCTGATTGCTAACTTTGATAAAAAATGCAAACAGGTAAAATATAGTTTGGTTTACGACTAAACACAATTTAATCGATATAAAGATAAAATATAAAAGAAGAAAGAAAAAGGAATTTTCTCAAGGAACTGTACATTACCGATGTAGTGATCACAATCAATAAATCACTGAAATCTTCCCCACGCATACAGTTTGTGATTGATAAATATTATGACTATAATACATCTGCCTTAAAATTTTAAAATGTTTATATTAGTATTAAAATGGTCAATAAATCAAACAACACTCTCCAAATACATAAAATGGTCAGTGAACAAATTGAGCCCTCTAAGTATCTAGAATAGATCTACTAGAATACAGAGCGAAAGAATGCTCAAGCAGAACATCCCTTGTGGTCACGTACAACCCATTGCTCATATTCTTCAAACAGATTATTGATAAATTGGGTCCATTCTAGAATTGGACTAAACTAAGCGAATGCATCCCAGTGGAACAATTTACTGCCAACAACTTAAAACAGAATCTTGTTCCCAGCTGACCATGCAGGAGTACCAGATGTGCTACATGCTTTACAGTCAACACCTCCATAGGAGCCACACGCAATCAAGGAAAACTACAACTGCCGAACAAAAAATGCGATCTATGCCTCACACGTACAAAATGCCCCAACACCGTATACATCGGTCATACATGTGACAACCTGCAGAAAAGAATGAGCAATCACCGTAAGGACCTATTCAAACCAGTGATTGAGCATTCCTCAAGGCCTGAAGATGTTAATGACAATAACTAAGCAAGTGACCATTGTTAAATCATGCAGCTAGAAAAGCTAAGTGTTGAAAGGAGTCTTAATAGGGATTCGGGGTTTCCAGCTAGTTACCGTGATCAGTAGTTTTCAGTGTCATTTATCCAAGAATTGAGACTTGTCCCATTTATAGCCAACTTTTACAACTACATGTTAAATTATTCATCTGATGAAGAATGTTTTTACCTTTGAAAGCGTATGATATACATTTTTTGCTCACCCGAGCTTATGCTTTATGAGCTTTACTGCTCGGACTTCGTCATTTGGCAGATATTGTCCTAGGCTTGGTCTCTTCTAGATTTGTTTATGTGTCATTGCAGTTAGGGGAGGTAACTTTTGCCGATGTTCGTAATTTTTTCTTTAAAACTCTTTCTCTCAAGAACCGCTTATCACAGAGGTTGATAACCTGCTATTTGGCAAATATTGTCCTTGGCTTGGTCTCCTATAAATTTGGACATCATATTGTCACGGAAGTAAGGGGAGATAGCTGTTGATGTTTGTATTTTTCCTTGAAAAATCTTTTTCTCAAGAACTCTTCATCGCGAGGGTATGCCCTTCAGCAATCATATATTGTCCTGGAATTAGTATCTTTCAGATATGTTCAGCATCTCGTCATGGGAGCAATGGGGGGGGGGTAATTTATTTCAACTTTTATTTGAATATCATAATATCCATGTCATCTCAGTGCAAAGTTCTGCCATTTGGCAGATATTGGTCTGTGTATGTCACATTCAGATTGGATTAGGGCATCTCTATTTAGGCAATTAGAGGCGATTTCAGCCCCGGTTTATCCACAAATCTGTATTTTCTCATTCCGTATCTTTATGAGTATTTTCAGGTCTCTTTGGCCTCTTGTTTTTGATGTCAGACAGTCTCCTTAATGTCTTCCCGTTCTAATATCAAGATGGCCATCTTGGCCTCTTATTTTGTCTTTTTCTCTTCTTTCAGATGAGCGTCTTGGGGCCTCTTTGGCCTCTTGCTACAACTATTATTGGCATGCTATTATTCACTCGAATAATCATAATGTAATGCTCAAATTTCATGTGTGTCCCAATATCAACATGTCCGTATTAAATCAGACAGCATAGTTATTCGGTTTTATCCAATAGTAACTAAAAGGTCTTTTATTATTGTACTGGGTGTTTTGAAGCCTGTTTCGCCACTTGTTTTAATCTCAGAGTGTTTGGAGGCCTCTTTGGCCATTTCTTTTTTTTGGTTTTGATTCATTTTGCGACACTTTTTTTAAAGTTCTCATTTATATTCAAGCATCCTATGTGTTTTTTCATTCGACATTTTCATTCTCCTTTTTTTTGATTTTTTCCTATAGTCAGGTGAACATCCCGAGGCCTCTTGCCCTCTTGTTGCCAATTGATATTACCTGGTTCAGAATTGTATGTGATAAAACAGTACATCCCCCTACATTTCACGATATCTCTGGTCTGTTATTGCACTTGAGTTACAGGGTAAGCCATAATTACAGATTTGTTGAAGGTTAATTTTTTGGGTGTAAATGGTGATATTTGCTAAATATTTCATATGTGTGTGTGTATGTATGTATGCATGTATGTATGTATATATATATGTAAATATGAAATATTATGCAGGAAATATCACTATACAGATATATATAGGTTGATTCTAATAAGTAAAACATTGTCTAATTACCTGCAGGGAGTGTCTAATGTCCAGCAGAATGATTACTGTATTGCTGGATCGTGGAATGTTTTCAAGTATATCTTGCTCGTTAGTGTTTTTTCACTAGTGTTTTTTCAGTCGCCTTTTCTAACTTATATATTGATCTACTCAAGTTATTACAATATTTTGTCAATGTGATGATCTTCCCATCCGTCGAACCAAGCCAGGTTCATTAGACTATGCTATAAACATGACTGCGCTGCATTATATAACGTCACTGAGGTGTTGTTACCCACACATTCATAACACAATGAATCCTTTAAATGGTTTTTCATAGTAGTCTGAGCCATTGACAACACTAACATGTTTATTCTGTGAATGATGTACAAATGATCCGAATATTGCAAGCCTTGCTGATTGATATTTATGTCTGATCATTAGATTTGTAACGAGATCGTTGCCGCTCTACTAACATTTTCTGTGTATCATTCTGCATGATGCAATGTGTTTGTACTGATCTATTAATAAATATGGAATATCATGAAATTGTGATTGTTTTTTTTGTGCGAGTTATTCCAGATAATACCATTGATACTTTATATGAATAGCTTGTCCATTATGCTTGATTTATTAGATGGTTGGAAAAGGATACTCAATGGTCATGTTTTCATGTGGCCGGGTAGACTGCATGACAAGTGTGTCCAATTCAGCAATGGTGAACCAGACCTAATCCCAATAGAGTACCGAAATGCATACGTCATTTCCCCTGGCAACACACTTGACAACGAATTTTCCGTTCTAAACATTTCAGTCAATATGGCGGCTCAAACTACTTTGTCTATTTCCTCATTGTTGACTTATTTCATTGATAAAGCATTACATTGTAACAGCAATGGCACATATATTTGGCACATATTTTACACTTTTGGCACATAGAATTATGTAAATTAACATTGAAAATTATACTTTTGCCAATTTTAGCCCTCCATTCACCAACCCTATTTTTGTAACATATTCAACCAGGGAGTAGGTTATTCCAACCCCTCCTGGATTTTTTTCC
>WURV02179933.1:5000-13380 GCA_011762755.2 Epimenia babai
GGTGGCGAGGGGACGTCGTGCGACAGTGGAGAGAAAGTTTACTCGTTGTATGAGTGGACGCGGGTAGAGGGGTCACCGAAGATGGGGTTCCTGCAAAATATTAATATCTTTTATTGGATTCAATAGGCCTGAAGCATATCGGGTTCGTAGGCTCACACAATACTGCAATAAAACACCAAACGTTAAAAGAAAATACAGTGATCTATGTGGAAAGTAGGTATAAAAATATGAACATAAACTTGTTAATAAATTGCAATTAATATTCAACTATAATTCATATGATACATCGCCTATATACCAAGATACAAATATTAGCCATCCCTTTGTGACCAAGCAGAAAAGGGTATGCTTTCCTTGTAAAGAGTTGCATATACATGTGCAAAACACACAGATTTGGTTACCCCAAAAGCACCATGCAAAAACCGTCGTTAATTTTCCTTTTATTAATGAGACGTATTTTTTCTAGCGACTTTTCTCCGCTGTTTAGATTAATGACAATATACACATGGGCTCCTGATTTAAAACCGCGAGTCGACTAAATACTCGAATTTAGCGTGTTATGTAGGCCTACGTGAGAGTACGTACGTAAAAATATCACCAAACCGTTCTTTTTATCACATTTTGTATAAATAACAGTCACTTCTCTATAATTATCAAAGCTTTCGGGTCATTATAGAAGTCTTATGGTTTCTTAAAACAACGGTATCTATACCTACTGCGTGTGGACAGATGTAAATAATTTGAAACGACTTACTATATAAACCCTCATTTTTTCATAATCTCTTATCAACTCCGTTATTAATATAGGCCTACTTTTATGATGATTGCGACGACATTTTGATCTTGCGCATGAGTATTAACTGGACCGTCTTTCACGCCAATAACACCTTTGGTTTTTATTTTTGCGCGTTTTTCAACAATTACCGTGGTCGCGAAAAGTTAAATGGCAAAATTAATAAGGCGTATTTTCCATAAAACGGTACGGTACAGGTTTTAGTAAAAACAAAACAATTTCATCGTCAAACTATATATCGTGAACATAAAAAATCGGGTATACTTCATCGATATACATTCTACACAATTTACAGAAAGTTGATTAATATTTCTAATAGACAGTCAACGTCGGTGGCAATAAATTCGCCATTATAATCATATATAACCTCAACGTCGCTAAAATAACGACCATACATCGCAGTTTTGTAATAACTGTAATTTTTTCTGTAAAAAGATTTATATAGATTTCACAATTATTGGATCAATGCCTCGCCATAAAAGCCGAGGGGTACGTTACCTCTATGCACTTAAACCTGGGATTATGTTCGCGACTAAGACGATATTTCACATTTCCCCGTTAATGACAGGCGTGCACTGATTTGTCCCCCGGAACGCCACCCTCCTCACGCAGCAAGATCGTTGGTGAAATGTATACGATAAAACATGCGTTCTTAACAGGAGAAAGCAATTACGTTTTACATTTAACTTTCGCATCATTTCCTTCGCATCGATACCCGGTCGGTGAGTGTAGCTAATTATTTTAAAAGGGCGAATGATATTCTATACCCCGCGCTCTAAACCACCGATTATGAATCAGTAAATATTGTAAATAACTACGCCTGCGTGATGTTCATCTCTTAATTTTCCTTGTTTTTTATAGTTTCTCGGTTTTTCTTATCGACGATGTACCATGTACTTTTATAATATATCTTTATACGTGGATTAACAAACCAACAGTATATTGTAAGTCTATATATGTGTATAATAATGTATATTTATATGTATATTAACAATTACATTTGTATAGCGTACGTTTATATATTTGTATAATAATGTATATTTATATGTATATTAACAATTACATTTGTATAGCGTACGTTTATATATTTGTATAATATATTTATATAATGTTAAATGTGCTTTTACATACTAATTTGTGATTTGGTTTTGTGTGCTTAATCCACAATTTTTTTACATTATAGTTAGTTTATATTTCTATGGACTGCATTATATTATTTGTATCTGCATATCGAAAGTAAAAAGTTAAATAAATAAATAAAAGTGGGTAGCCGATGTGGTTCTCGGAATAGTTGGAAAGAAATGCACAGAAAAACCCTATACCATCAGTCCCATCAGGGGTATAGGTTTTTTTTCTGTGCATTTCTTTCCATATATTTATATGAAGATTAACAATAACTTTTCCGGCATAAAGATTTTATTTACGTTAAGTGTATTTGATATGCTCGGGCACATCTCCGCCGCCCGCGAGACCCGGGCAGATGAGTGTATAGCGTCTAATTAAATGTAGAGAATGACTTCGTGACAATTAGGTAGCGATTAAACCAAATACCCTGCGCTTTCCTCATAACTTCAACTTACCGGTGATTAATTAAACGAATACCCACGATAAAGCAATCGCCCGCAGGTGGGTAGACGCAACGTTACATTACCAATAACGTCGCAGCAATCGTAATTAAAAGCGAAATTAAATTAACGTTTCATTCCTCATGCTAACCGATACGTGTATTATGTTGACTGGGTATGACTCGCGTCGATATGCGAGTTTTTCCCATGACAGGCATATCGCGTCGCACAAAAGTAAAACTACATCTCATTGGCTGACTAAGATACATATCGCGTAGTAAGAAGAGTAAACGTAACACCTCATTGGCTGACTAAGATGCATATATCGTAGTAAAAAGAGTAAACGTAACACCTCATTGGCTGACTAAGATACATATCGCGTAGTAAGAAGAGTAAACGTAACACCTCATTGGCTGACTAAGATGAATATCTCGTAGTAAAAAGAGTAAACGTAACACCTCATTGGCTGACTAAGATACATATCGCGTAATACTAAAAGTAAACGTAACACCTCATTGGCCGACTAAGAGACATATCTCGTAGTAAGAAGAGTAAACGTAACACCTCATTGGCTGACAAAAATACATATCGCGTAATACGAAGAGTAAAAGGAACGCTTTATTGGCTGTCTAAGATACCTGTCGTCGCAAGCTCTCATATACAAGTATAATCATTACATAAAGAAATACATGCGTTTAAAAAGGTTTTAAAAGGGTAATTCCCAAAGGCTGTTAGTGTGTGACTCTATAAGGTGGTACGTTTATTCTTTGTGCTCATAACATAGGAGAAAAAATGCTTAATACTATTATTAGACATGGGAAAAGTACCGCCTCGACATATATTAATATAGACGATGGGTACGCTTGACCCCGGGATTTATTTATATGCGGCCCCGACATATTTTTGTCCGGTTTATTTATGGAGAGCCGACATGTACTTACAGGTGGCCCTATGTTTTATTTATACGCAGCCTTAGCATGTATTTAAACTGGCCGGCATGTCATGCCACTGAACTTACAAAAAACTACCAAAGTCATTTTCCTTTGGTTGATTTACAACGTTAATATATCGACGGCTCATAAATTAACAATCATGTATAGTAGGCATATTTGAGAACACTGGGTAAATGAAATCATGTACTCACGTTGCGACGGTACGGGCAGGTACGGGTGACTAGCGTACCAAGCCAGGTAACTCGGGTTCGTCGACGCCAATCCGTGTTTACCATGCAGAGCTGACCAATCAAAAAAGGGCGAGATCGGTGGATAACACGGAAATCCAAATCGCGTGTCCAAACGCGAGTAGCTGAGAATTGGGTCGGAGGTAGATAATTTCGTATCGTGTACATGATCTCTTTTGTAATTTTTCTCGTCTACCTTTTCGTCTGAATTCGTGTCATTTCCAAGAATGCTGCTGATCGTGAATGATTTGGACGCGTTGGTTTTATTTCCCCTTCCCGACTTATCTTCTACCTTCTTTGTCTTGTGTGCGGCTCCGTCTTCCATAGTTGCTCTGAAAAAGAAGCGATTATTTTTTACTGCATTTAGCAGATTTCGCTGTTATACACGAGACTCTAAACCCGAGTTAATTCGGTCGCAGTCTATATTCCAGATATAGGGATATGAAATCGATGCCTTTGTCGTAAAGTGGGCGACAAAAGTGTAGAAGGTCTTAAAATCAATCGTTCATCAAACATCGTCTCGGACTCTAAAAACTAAGTACGATGTTCTTGCTTGACACCAATTGGGTCACGGGAAAGATGCTGTGAGTTTTTCGTAAAAAAATTGTTTATATACGATTCTTTCTTGACATAATACATATATGCTTGTTGTAAATATTTAAATATCTCTACATATTATTAAACATAGAGCCGGTTGCAGAGTTGCAGAGTGTGTAACCTATTGCTTTCCGTATCAGCGTCGCGATCCGAACATGGAGAACGATCGACAAAATGGTTCCACGTCGTCATTGTTTTTTACAGTTAGACACGTGGATGCAACAAAACGATGCCAAGTTTCGCCAACAAGACCGTCTCTTCTTCGGTACAGTCACAATATGTTATTGTTTGAAAACTACATTCTCTAATGTAATTTCTCAAAGCCTTCTAACTGCCAAAGGTTAGGAAGAGATTGCACCTGATGCCAGGCGTGCACGTACATACTTGTATACGAAAGCTTGTGCTAATCTTAGCATAATCTTAAAGTTAGTCTATAAGGTGATACCTTCACTTTTCGTATTATGCAAAGAAGTTGTCTATTTCTAAGTTCAGCCCGCGGTAGTTTCCGAGTGTTCTAAAACCCCCTCCCATTAACAGGTTTTGTTAACGTCTAGATAAAAAAATTTGTCAAACGCAATGGGGTGTTCAGATGATTTTTTGATGAGTCATAATTTTAGTCGCCGTCATCATCGTCATCGTAATTGTTTTTGTTGTTGTCGTCGTCGTCGTCGTTGTTGTTGTGTTCGTTTTGCGTTGTTGTTTCGCTTCTGCTCATATTATCATTCAACATTTTTTACAGAATTGTAGATATTATTTGCATCATTTACATCGTCCGTGTATATCTTGTACCACACTAGAATACAGGTCGATCTCCACCCCTACCGTATAGCTAAAAACTTTAGTTTTCGCAATCCCTACGTCAGACCCCCTCACCCCCGGTAGTGATCGGTCGTTTGAGGTTTAATGGAATGTATTGGTTCCTCGGAGTACGCGAAAAGTGAATAGATATGATATTACAGAGACCGACCAACACACATGCAGGCAAACAAACAGGCGGCAGACCCACAGATAGACAGAGATATGGACAAGCATGAATACCAAATGATATTATCAAATACAGGAATTACAGTAAAATACACTGTTTGTGTATTATCGTTTACCGTAAATATCGGTATATTGGTAAATTTTATTTTATGCAAAAGTTACCTTACACTATCATCTCTGTGTGAGTGTGATAATTATTTTTTATAAAGTTTTACTTTTACTAACACTATAGCCAACTGTGTCAGCTATGCCGTGAAATAAGAAAAATTCAAAGGGTTTAACATTAAAATCATATTAATTATAATGATTCTTGTTTTGGTAATTAATTCAATTGTGTAAAAGTTCAAGAACTGATTTACAGATACATTGAACTAGTGTTTTTAGAAATCCAAATTTCGTAGATGTGCACTCCGACAAATTTTTTTTACAGTTCTACAGAATTTTTCATATTTTTCACGTTTTTATTATTGCAATATTACGCCAGATTTCTGATTTGATATGATTTCTCGTCGCGTGATTCACTTGAGAGAATAGAGGCCCATTTAGACACGATAAGCGTTTGGGGTAATCCCTGAACCACAAAAGCGATTCCACAGCAAGACGGAAAACATCAAATTTCGGTATCGAAATTATTGGTCTTTTTCTCAATGAATTCCACAAAACACTTTATATAATTGTTACAGGCAATCTCCGCTTTCAGGAAACTGTACATACATTGGCTTTTTTAGAAAAATCTTCGAATCTGCCTATTCCGTTTCGAACAGAGAATCCACATGGCACTACTCTGTGAAAAGTGACACAGTGAATGCACAGATTTTCTCAAATTTAGCGCAAAAATATCGCAGATTCCCCACAGAATCGTAGTTTCCCCGTAACAAATACGCGATAGATCCATAGAGTAAATTAGACAACAGAATAACAGTTTTTTGCGGTTTTTATTCCTGTAACGTGTGGTTGGCAGCCGAACTAAGAGCTTAGATGAAATTACACACTTGTAATCGTATATATATCACTTAAGCCTTGTTTCACATTTCAATTATGAACATGAACAGCGGTTTATATTATCCCAATAAATCTGAGATACACACACACACGAATACGCGGAAAATTTGCATATTCTGTCGAATACATTTCTTATACTAAAGTAAATGATGGCACGAACCGTCTTACCGTAATTATTTACTGTCTACACGGTAGATCACTATGGAAACGAAGACGGGAAAATTATTCCATTAAAATATTTATGCTAGTAAAAGGATTATTCCGTTAAACGGTTTTCTTAATAATTAACGCATTGGGATTATGATCTCGTCGTGATTTTTTCGTCCTGTTGAGTGTGTTTAAAAGAACATTCATTAATTGTACTCACACATAGTTATATAATTTCATTTTCAGATTCTCGTGCGACTCGGCTAAGACTCGGCTGGTTTGCCGGTATAAAAATAGGAATAATATTATCTGAATTAAATTGTCATCCAGATTGAAAAATCGAAAATACGTCACTAGCAAGACTGACGTACTGTAATAATAATAATAATACATTTATTTAGGAGGCGCCCGAATAACTAGTATGTCTCTAAGGCGCCTATATATATACATGTATATATTAAGGCGCCTGTGCTATATATACTTATACGTACATGTTATGTAGGTATTGTGCGTGTATTAACTCACCACAGACCTGGTCGACGCCGATTGGGGGCTGGGGCTGACAGGCGATGGTAGGTAGCGATCTAACATTCGATGACAACAACCTTAGTTTGACTTTTATGGCGTTGAATAAAGGAACAGTTTTGATAAATGCGAAATCCAGTTTATTTTGTCAACGAGAAAAAGTTTAGGTATAAAAAATTGTAAATGATTTACTGAGAGCCTTTACGCGAATCGAATAAAAAATACGATTAGCACTGGACATATTACAAGCAAAATTGTCGTTTATTTTACGAAACTCTGAAGTGAATAAAGAACGCGTTTTGTTTGATGTTGTTATAAGCGTGTATCCGCGATTTAGTCTTGAGAGGAGAGTCGTTGAGATGAGATCAAGCACTCTCAATGTTCATTGACTCGAGAGTGGCACAAATCCGATACGCTAAAAGCGATGAGGAACCAATGAGCGCGAGATGTTGCCACAGCCGTACTGTAGAGTGGCTGTCGCCCTATCGGCTCAGCACCCGGCCGCGAAGATCGCGCGGTTCCGCCCAACACCTCGACACGGATATCTCATCGATCGACAATGGCTAGGTCCCGCCTTGTTATACGGCGTGTAATATACGCTATAGATACACCCGTACTGAAACATCGTCGAGCCGTAATAATGAAATATTGAACAAAAGAACAACACTCAGTTACAGATGAGAAGGTTTCCATAAACATATTAGTTCACTATGAATTCAAGGGCGAGTGGATTATAGACTACGCCGACCTCGTTCCACCGGCACTCGACCTCCCTACACCACCTGATCACTACATAATATACTTCTACAAACAATTAAAGAAATAATGGTGTTTCCATTTGCAATTAGCCAAACTCGTATGCACAAAACTGCGGCTCGAATTGAATGATTCTCAATCCAACTTGAAAGTAGCGTTAACGGACATCTGTCAGTTCTATGTTTTGTATATCTCATTTCATTTTGGGCAGTTGGTTGAACGCCCGATTCAATGACACAAAAGTAATATTAAATGATACAGTAAACGATATTTGATGTACAGGTGTACGACGAAAGGCTCTAAATGTTACATGTCGGAGGGACACGGTCAATTGATCTCTACTATAACGACCTCAACTACAACGATCTCTTCCACAACGATCTCTACTACAACAATCTCCTCTACAAAGATCTCTTCTACAACAATCTCCTCTACAAAGATCTCTCCTACAACGATCTCTTCCACAACGATCTCTTCTACAACGATCTCTACTACAACAATCTCCTCTACAAAAATCTCTCCTACAACGATCTCTTCCACAACGATCTCTTCTACAACGATCTCTTCCACAACGATCTCTTCTACAACAATCTCTTCTACAACGATCTCTACTATAACGATCTCTTCTACAACGATCTCTACTATAACGACCTCAACTACAACGATCTCTTCCACAACGATCTCTTCTACAACGATCGCTACTACAACGATCTCTTCCACAACGATCTCTACTACGACAATCTCCTCTACAAAGATCTCTCCTACAACGATCTCTTCCACAACGATCTCTTCTACAACGATCTCTTCCACAACGATCTCTTCTACAACAAT
>WURV02179944.1:0-13380 GCA_011762755.2 Epimenia babai
CTCTCTCTCTCTCTCTCCCTCCCTCCTCCCCCCTCTCTCTCTCTCCATCTCTCTCTCTTTTTGACAACGAAAACAATGGCGACGACGAAAACTGCGGAAACGGTGATGACAACGACTAATACAACGATATTGACAACGACAACACCAACGACAACACCAACGACAACACCAACGACAACACCAACGACAACACCAACGACAACACCGACGACTAGAGTGTTAACGTTTCGATTTATAACCCAAGTTTCTCTACCAGAGAGCGTGGGAGCCGTCACAAAATCGATTTCCAGATAACGCTATAAAAACTATCGTATCAACCCCTCGACGCCGTCTGAACAAACATTGTACGATATCAGGATGTAAATATAATAAGGCCGATATATGGTCTAACAGAATTATGGATGTCTGAAGAGAGAAAATTAGATTTTATATTTGCATCTAATTTAGTTATTACTTTAGTTATCACTGTTAGTCACGTGACAACTAAGACCTTATCAAGCAGGGACGAAAAAGCAGAACGTGTGTGGCGTCTATAGAGAAAGTTATAGTAGTCCGACGGTCGTGGTTTGTTATGCCTGTTTCTAAGGCAGTTTCGATCAGTTTGTTACGGTTTTAGGGAGCTGACAGTCTTCCGGCGTTACAAACGGGTTTGGTTTGATCGCATAAACTGCAGTAGAAAAGCCTACGATAGATTAAATAATATATATCTGCATGGGACGTTTCGTCCTAGAATCATTAGTACTTATGTTGATGGACGTAGCCAGAGCGGACCGTGAATAAGAGAAATGACAAACACCAAAAAATATGGCTTCTCCTGAGCATTGAACCCCACGCCCCTCCAAATGACCGGTTTGGTGATGTGTTTGAACATTGAAGTTCATATTGTGATGTCGTTAGGAAGGCGTGTAATAGTTCATACAATGTGGTTTTTGTCAAAGAATGGATTTACTGGCGTATATCACGCTCCCTGATACAACTTAAAGGTCGTGGGTTTAGACAGTACTAAAGCCAATTTTTCTATTTTCTTCCTGTTGTTATGAAAACTAACGTAACATCGTTAACATTTCTAAAGGCACGTGTCATCATTCGGCTTGTAAGTGATCCCGGCAGACGTCTAATGTACACCTACGATAAGGAAACCACGAAACGTGTTGTCTGACTTTAGCACATCTACACGACCTGACCGCTCTTCGAGAGTGCGTCATAGAGATAGATGCGCCAGTACGATAAAACAGATCTCCCTTATAATTTATCGGCCCAACGTTACGTAGCGGAAACGCACTTAGGGCAAGACCGCCGTCTTCGTGACTAATCGATAAGATGCGTTGGCTAGCTTAAGAAGTAGTTGGCGCATGTACAGCAAAAAATTCGATTTCGTCTTATGTCGTAAATTCGGAAGTGAGTCCCTAAGAAATATCTTTATAGAACTTCGTACATCTGAAAATATACCGTTCGTATGTGGTTGTTTCCGTAATTGTCGGCGGGTACACATTCTTTTATTTCTCCCCAGTAACTTCTTTACCCAGCGATTGAGAAAAGTGTGCTACATACGTCACTGAATATTATGAACTTTTAATAAAAATAAATCCCATGCTCGAAGTGCCCTTCGGACAGTGCTGATCATCGTGGTAGTCGTCAGCTGTGTACTGTGAGGCCACCAAAACAGTGGGCAGATAACTCTGATGATAGAGCTACGGCCGACGAACGAGACGGCGAAGAATGCTATTTCCGGGTAATACCAACTGTTTTTTGCTTTGTATCCGAGGGCAATGTATTTTACGTCAGTTTCTCTGGTCCAGTTAGTCATAAATACGTACCAGTGAAATTTACCCGTGGCAACACTAATTCCCCGATTGTCAAGTTACTCGCTCTGTTGTCGTCTCCTCCCGTGGGTCCTCAGTCCACTACCTCGCTGTTAAAAAGAGTCTTTCAGTGGTTTTTCACTTCTCCTGTGGTCACGTACTCCGTCAGTGGTCTGTCTACGCAACTACAGTAGACCTCGTCCTCATGTTTGTGATTGATCAAATTCATGGCGGTAAGTGGGTTGGCGGGAGATAAGGGTTTCCAAAATGGCCGCCATAGAGATACTGCCATCGATGAATGTGATGGTAATAGGGGTAGCCAATGTGCTTCTATTAATAGCTGTAGACAAATGCACAGAAGAAAATCTATACCTCTGATGGGACCCATTCGTATAGATTTTCTTCTGTGCATTTCTCTCCTGCCAGGGATAAGAGTTGTGAACAATATTTGATCTGTTTAAATGAATATTTGTACAGTACAATTGTATTTATATTTTTACATTAATCAATGTTTGTTTGTCCATGGTGCAAATCTCACTCATACACACTCATCCAATCACTGGTCTTTTTATTGGACTAAATTACAACATGGGGGAGTAAACAGGGTAATAAAACATGCAATTAATACCCTTTGTTCGCGGAAATTCATGGCGGATGGCGTTGAGTAGTTGGGTGTGGTGTGGCGGATAATGACAAGAATAAGTAAGGATCAAATCGGGACCGAGAAAGTCGGCGAGAGAATGGAGGGAGCGGTTAATCGAGGGTCTACTGTACGCCGGGCCGAAAAGTTTCTGATGTCGACTTTTTCTTCTTCCGTCTCTCTCTCTCCCTTTCTCCCTTCCTCTCCCCCACCCTCTCTCCCTCCCTCTCTCCCTTCTCCCTCCCTCTCTCTCTCTCTCTCTGTCTCTCTCTCCCTCCCTCACTCCCTCTCTCTCCCTCCCTCCCCCTCTCTCTCTCCATCTCTCAGTCCCTCCCTCCGTCATTGGCGCCAAAGCCTTGCCATAAAGGCTACCACTCGCCACTAGACCATGTTTTTAATTAATGGCGTGCGTCAGTGCCTGAGTTACATTCATCAGAGATAAAACTAAGATCAACAGAACGATAGTGGAATTTATTAAACTATTTTAGCGTTGCTATCTGCGATTGACATTTGATTAACTACGGTTTATGAGCGCACGCGGGAGAAATTTTACGGTAGCAAATGGCGGTCTGTTTAATGAACAGTCGTTAAACAAGATGTGAAACGGCGATCGTGTGGAATACGGCCTCCGAATATGAATCCGAGTCTAAGATCTGAGATGCTGGCCGCTTTATCAACAATGTACGTGAGTCACCGAGGTTCAAGAGTGAGACGTACCCGCGTGTTCATTCCTTAGGGTTAACGCAAGAGAACTTCGTAGATGTAGATAAATGAATTCAGTGTTTATGGGAAGATGTGGGCAGTTGTTACGAGGGTTAAAATCGTATCATGGCCACACAAAGGCGCAAAAAGGTTGATGGAGACATACGTAGGAAATAAAGGGGCATAATAACATATAAAAAATTTAATTAACTTAAAGACGTATAAAACATATGGAAGCGCATATAGCCGTATATAGTCACATAAAGATCAAAAGCGAATGAAAGCATATAGGCCTAAGGCGTAAAATGGCCTAAAATCGTATGAAGGTAACCCCAATAAAGGCGTAGAAAAACATGAACGAAAAATAGAAAATGCCACCTTTTGTAGTATTGTTAACAGAATTAGACATTATTGACACTCACGATATCGTCTCGTTATGCCCTAATAAATTCAGCAATGAAGCGTCAATATAAATCTTTGTCAATATTCAAACATAAAAATCGCGCTCACTTCCGGTCGCGTTAAATTCGGGGGAATTCCCTGGTTGGCTTCGAACTCCAATCTCTCGCGATTTTAAACATTTCGCCACTGACGCCGAGGAAGCGAAAAAAGCAGATGAAAGCGAATCGCCGCCGAGGCGTAAAAGGCATAAAAAGGTAAACGAAACACACGAAAGCCTGGCCTCTATAAGCTCATATAAGTCATTGAAGAAACATAACTTCAAACAACGAAAAATGAATCGTAATCACTATATTGTATAACACAAAGGTAAGTACATATAAGTTGAATCATAGCCTAACACAACAGTTAAATGAAATGATATGAAACTGTATTGATTTATAGTGCCCTTTCCACACATGGCTATCAGAGACGCTTTACAAATTTACGGTTACTATCAATAAATAGAAATACAAGGAACATGAAGTAAACAGGGAATACAGGGAATACAGGGAATACACTTCAAAGTCGAACTCGGTATACCTTTAGTGAGTCGAGAATAAGACATATACAGTAAGATCACAGATAAGGAAAATAATTAACAATCTAAAATACAGTTCATAGGATAAAAACTGTAGATCATCCTTAACTTGCGTGATTCGTATTTTGAAGACCATTGGATCAGACACAAATCCATCCATTTCCAACTTTCTAAAATCATTCACACGTGCCTGAGGAGTTTTAGTGGGAAGATTATGTGAATAAAACGTTCGTTGCTGATATTATTTCGTATGGAAATTTACCCACAATTCTTGACGCGGTGGAGAGAGCCGCGGGCGAGAATTGAGTAATTTCGTATAATAAACGCCGCACGTCGACCTTTTCGGCCAGACAATAACAACAGTACAGTATATACTCGGAAATAATGGTCAATCCCCCAGGGGGATACCGTTGACCATCTCCCGTCGTTCCTGTACAAAGCAAATCGATACTTCTTGTTCGGACCGAGCCAGCGTCGAAGCGTCACAATAAATACGTGATTACGTCCCCTTGTCAAGCACATTGCGGAAGTTACGAGTGGCTTGATACGTCAAAATAACAGGTCTTTGGGCACGCGACATTTTGGACCCGCTAATTGGTTGGGATGATGTTTGCTCGTGGACAAAATCAATGCCGCATTCGGCCCGATGTATTATTTTATATTCTAAATACATTATTGTCATCCCTAGTTCATACCTAAATGTAATTTTTCCTTCTATAGGAAGAAATCTCTCGATAAACGCTTTTCTTCGCTTTGCAGCTGGTATCCTAGTTTTCCTCTGTGAGTATATACGATCTCTGTATGTAAAGGAAGGCCAGTGAAAATCGCGTCCTTTACAAAGATAGTCGCTTATTAGGAGATCAAACGATAGCATGTTGCGCACAGCCACATGAGAGAAAAGAAACCGTAACATAACCACACAACCAGGGCTACGCGGCGCCCCACCGGGAAATGGGGATTCAGGAGTATTTCCCTAAAAACGCAGGAAGTAGTATACTGATTCGAGTCACAATCGATTTATCGTCTTTTATTGACGTCTGGCGATCGAACCACCGCGCCAACTACTCTATTTCTTAAATAAATAACTCCCATAAAACGATCGCGATAAAGAACGAATAAAAAATCGATACTGTTAACTATACGCAATAAGATATCAGAAACAAATCAATAATTTGAATTGAGTATAGAAGATAACTTTGTTCTTGAGCCGATTTCGTAAATTACGATCTTTATTGACTTTTGGACATTCTAATAATATTGCTCCCGCCTTATGTGAACAGTGCATGCCCTCTTTAGTCAGCGGCGTATAAAGCCGTGTGTGGATAAAATCAAGACAAATATTATCTGAAAGTCAGCAATATACGCGGCATGCAAGGATATTTATTCGGTATGACTCACCGAAAACATACTCCCTCCGATACGGACGTTCGCCTTTCGATTGACTGGGGGTGTACGGGGTATATCGTGTAGCTGCGATCCATCCGCTCGTCTGCTCGACGGGCCGTCCGTCGGCTCTGATAACAGTCGCGTTACGAAAATGGCTGATCTGGTCGTTGAGCGAAGAACTGAAAACCAGTTAAACGTCTGCTTTAACAGCGAACGTCTGCTTTAACAGGGAACGTCTGCTTTAACAGCGAATGTCTGCTTTAACAGCGAACGTCTGCTTTAACAGCGAACGTCTGTTTTAACAGCGAACGTCTGCTTTAACAGCTAACGTCTGCTTTAACAGCGAACGTCTGTTTTAACAGCGAACGTCTGCTTTAACAGGGAACGTCTGCTTTAACAGCGAACGTCTGCTTTAACAGGGAACGTCTGCTTTAACAGGGAACTTCTGCTTTAACAGCGAACGTCTGCTTTAACAGCGAACGTCTGTTTTAACAGCGAACGTCTGCTTTAACAGAGAACGTCTGCTTAAAGAGCGAACGTCTGCTTTAACAGCGAAATTCTGCTTTAACATCGAATGTAAACACATTAATTTATGATTCTCAAATAGGTCAATACGCTCGGGAACATGAAACAATTTCTTGTGGTATATTAATTAGCCTTTCTTTATATTTCGTGCGGATCTTCAAGGGTTAAAACATTTCGAATGGAAGAATTCCGACAGCGTGTTTGAATATTGTGTCTGTATTTCAATATTCGCGACGTCATCTTGAGAGTGGGAATTGACCATCGTTCACACATCTCAGGGCAAAACTTACAAGCCATTTGGCGGATATGTATCTACATGTTTTGTGACTTCTCTATGACCCAATCCGTTAAATCTAGCATCATATCGTATATGTGTCTTTTTGTAATTTTGCGAGGCCTTCATCCCGACGTGTTCCTAAACAGTCGTCTCTACACTTAGATTTGAAGGCATTTTTAAGCAGACGGAATCGCTGCAGGCCAAATTGGATACTTGAAAATTCGCAGCGGGCAGAACCACATGGCGATCATAGCACTTCAGTGAATAATAAAAAAATTATTAGTGTTTTGCTTGAATTTTTTCTCCATTATGCATTGATAATGCAGAATTAATCATTACTTTCACACCAAACTTAATGATTACACCGCGTATCGAGAACGCGGGACGTGACACGCCGGAACGTCGTGTCACGTCCTGAATTTCGTCGTTTGAATCTATGCCAAAAACTTTTTTATTCACTAAAGTATACTCATAGTTACCGTAGAATACTTGTACAGCACGACTGAGAGGTTCCTTAACCTAATATTAGTGCTTTTAAACCACATTATTTATTTATTATTTTTATAACATGGCAGTTCTCCGTGTTTCTCTGTCCTGGACTCGTAAAGGCACAAGATCGCTTGCAGTTCTGCGCCGTCTTTGCGGTAAAGATAGACTACGATCTAAATATTCTTTAGACCAATAAAAACTTCGTTTCTTGGCGTAAATGCGAAGTATTTAATTCACAAAACGTAGTATTGCAGAAATGTCATTGTGGAATCGTTAGTCAATTAATCCGGCCATTGTTTCGAAATTATTGATTCGATATCAACATTCGCGTTCCGCGCGAGTAAAATTTCTATTCCAGTAATCCATGCGGTCCGAGTAAACAGAACCAGCAATATCCCCGACACTCCATAACAGTCCATTAATAACCGGGATCATGGCGAACAAAATCGATATACAGCGAGAGTAATCAAGTCATCAATTACTACGTTCAGTCAGGTACAAATTTTATCCAGGTAAACAACATGTAAATTTCCATAATCGGCGTGTTTTATTTCGACAAATGTGTGCCAAATGTCGCATTACGATACAATCCCCCAACATTCCATGGAGACTACAATTTAGAGAATACTAATTATAAAAATGTCGGTTGCCTTTTTGAATGGACCGTGATCTTTGTAATAATTGTTAATGCTACATCATTGACGAATTATCACTGCACATAGGCAAGACAAACGCATCTTGGCTAACAAACAACCTCGTGTCGCTATGAGTAACGTTGTTTCCCGCCATGGTTTAATTTGTTTGGTGGTGGTAACCGAGGGCGACAAATTTTTTTCGCAGGCGTCATGCAACGAGTTCAATGAAGCTGTACTTGTCGAATTAGCAAACTGCTTGTAAACACAAAAAGTGGTTTTTAAGCACAAAGGACAGTAAAACTCTTGTCCGTGCTGCAATTTCACATAAAATTGGCGTTTGTCTAAGGATGCGGTCTAAAATAGGGTGGTTGGCTATAGACATGACGTCCATTGACGGTAGACATGACGTCCTTTGACGGTAGATATGACGTCCATTGACGGTAGATATGACGTCCATCGACGGTAGACATGAAGTCTCTCGAATTAACAGGCTGTTTGACTCCAGAATAAACAGGCTGTTTGACTCTTGAATTAACAGGCTGTTTGACTCCAGAATTAACAGGCTGTCTGATTCTCGAGTTAACAGGCTGTTGGACTCTGGAAATTAACAGGCTGTTTGATTCTAGAATTCACAGGCTGTTTGACTCAAGTATTAACAGGCTGTTTGACTCTTTTTGTACTCGGCGCCGCAAATCAAGTAGTCTATCAATGGTGACGTATAAACGGAAATGGAAACGCTGGAAAACCAGGGTACGGGCCACACGGGGTGTTTGTCGAACCTATTACCAGTAATGTGTGCCATCGATTGATTGATTGATTGATTGATTGATTGATTGATTGATTGATTGATTGGCTAATCGACTGGTTGGTCGGTTGATTGATTGAGTTAGAAAAATTATGACATTACAGAGACATGGCCTTCCTTCAGTCTTAATTAACAGTAAACCTATTAGGAAGATGACGCATTGATTTTTAGAAATACGTTTACACGCGATACGCGGACGTCACGTATGGGCAACCGTTTAATCTAATAAATTTGATGCTACGTAAGTGCAACACGTTAGACGCGTTAGACGCCTGGTGTTAGTTCACGGTGATTGAAGTCGACGTTGTTTGCAAATCCGAAAAGAACACGGGTGCTTGCCAAACAATGTCCGATTCCTAAGTGCTCTGTCCTCCCCGACACGGGATGGGACTTTTTTATTCTAAGACATTGTGTCCATCGTTACTTCTGATTGCGAAAAACCTCACAAACTCTGTGCGTCTCTTGGCACTCACGGAAAAAATATTATTCTGCATAAATTTCCTTATTCGAGAGGTAATGATTGTCGAGGAAGCACTTCCTGTTTATGTTCACGCGTAAAACCTCCGAATGTTCTTTTATACTGCATCCTACTATCGCAGCACATAGACAAAGAACGAGAGCAAAATACGCCGGCGAGGGGAAACGTAGATTGCGTAAGTGGTGAAGGTAAAATGTTAATTAAGTACAACATTTATAAGCCGCATCAGCCAAAGCTCTCAGGTTCGGTTCACAATGAATGTCTCTAGCAGGTATATTCAGCGCAAATACAATACCTTCGACACTCGCATGTCACCCGTCAAATATCAAGCGTCTACCCATTTTGGAGACGTTTTTATCACAGCAATCGGGGATAAATAACTTTTTGAGGAACATAGCAGAAAACTAAACTGGAGGGAATTGAAACCTGCGATCTTTAGGTTATGAGTCCACTGTTCCTATTACTCGACTAACCGTGAAAGTTTTCGGTCTAAGGAAAAGTTCCAAGGATATTCGTTTGTTGAGTGTATTTGATATCTGTTGCAGGCAGTTCCCTTGAGACGTTCTTGTCGCGCATGGCGTCTGATGTGATCGATTTGAAGTTTAATTGATTCGCTTTGTTGTTCTGTGTTTTGGATTCGTTTATCCGAACAGCCTCTGCTGGAAGCTGTCATCGTTGTTGAGAGTTTTTTTGTAGGTATCTACAGTTTAGAGAAAATAACATCCTGCGAATGTGTTTCATGTTATTACATTGGTCAGAATCGCTGATATTTTTCAATATTTCAATGTCGCTATTTATGTTTAGGATGAAGTTTACGTATTAACAGTTCTCCAGTTTTCTTTTCCTAGTAATTGATGAGTTTTTAGTCCCGTCCTCGGTAATTTTATGGTTTCTGTTGGTCGTTTGTTCTGGTACTTAAATTAAAACGCGGTTGTCGTTTTGGTTGTGATATTCGCCATTCGACATCGCATCCCGATTTGTTTTTTATTATTATTTTTCGGTCTACTCCGCAGGTATATTTGAATGATAGAATACGCCCATAGTTCGTGCTCAATGTTGGACTGTATTACGTCACGTTATGGTTGTGACGGAGTGTTATTACGAACGACCTTGCTCCTCTCCAACGTAATGTCACTCCAAGTAGAATATTATATTGAGAACTGTTGAGGAAATGTTACGCCAAAAATTGATATTTTTTCGGAAAAATACGTACCCTGGAGGCGAGGTTGGTTTGATTAACAATAGGATAATCAGTAACGACCAAGGTTGTCGTGTAATGCATCGTCGGTGTTTTTATAAAGCTAACCAATGCGGCTAACACGCCGGACGGATAAGCCTTATTGAATATGGTAAAACGCCACAATAAATTCTGCCGAGTCCGTGCAGACGCTTGACCTTCGTCCGTTCACACGACTGGTTTCAAACGACAACGGATCCCGATAAATCTGGTATCAGTAATCTAGTATTATATACAATGAGATGATGGGGTAGCGAGGTGGTTAAGTGACATAGAGACCATCTAGAGCATCCGAAACGCAGCAAGGTTAGAGGGAAAAAGTCCGTACATGGTCGCACTACAGAGGCTAACCAGACTACCATCGGCCGTCGGAGTTTGAATCACCCCTGGTGATAAACGTCACAAGTCGTTTCGTAACGTTTCCTAGACGGGGAATCGATCCAAACGTCTTTAAGATATCAATTTTAACAAGCTATTAAATCACGTGCCTTTGTGTCGAGGGGATATGTCTGTCAGTATATTTTTCACCGTGAAATATCCGGAAAATGTTCTATTGGTCATACGGGAATCACCTATGACAAAGGAAAAAGGATCGTTGCTCGCTAACGCTTTGGTAAACGTACGTAATAGATACTAGATACTGGTTCCATACGACTATCGTAAACGTACCTCAGAAATGGCGTTCTCCAATTTAGACGGGTCCCAGACGATCTGCGTCACGGATAGAAGGGAATGGCGTCTGGCGTTACGAGCTCACACCGTGAGACGACAAATCCGATATGTTAATACTTACGCTCGACGATGGCAAAAACGAATAAATTTCAACAGTGGCACCGCTCGCTACGAGGCGGGGAGCTTGTAGCGGCCTTCGTCGCGTTAAATTATCGATCTCTTCCTCCCGCGATTGTCGCGGAAAGATTTCGCCTGCGAGTACGTATTGTGTTAACACGACCGGCTGGTTTAATGGCCGAATTTAATAGCGGAAGTTGGGAACGTACAGTCGAAAGCTCGGCGCAAAGTGGGTGCGGGGATGCCACTTGAGGTCGAGACACGCGCCATTCGTTTACTTATGCGTGGGACATGTTCTACGGAAAGTGTCTCGTGATTAGTGAGAGAACAAAGGTCTTATTTTAACGAGATTCGACAAAACAGGTTTATTTTAATGAGAAGCGGCCAATTATTGCTTAAGTACGATGTCGCTTGGTATTTAAGACAATGTATGGTTTTAATTAACGTGCAATAATTGTTAAATTATATTATTATTAAGCGACTGATTATTTATTTTCAGTGTCATATCACTCCTTGGTCAATAATAACGAGGCAATGGCGAAGACACTTGACAATATTACCACAATCCCAGATGCATGTAGCAGTATTAAACAATGTAACACTCCAGAACTACCACCACAGTTATTATTATTATTATTATTATTATTATTTCTAATTATTTAAAGAGGGTGAGTGAAAGTATTATACAATGGTATTTGCTTGAAAACGCCTAAAACAAGCACGTCTATACATCGTCTTACCGATATACAACGCTCCCGTTACATTCGCCATCGGAACGTGAAACGAATTGTCTCCACTAGGAAAAGGTATGATTCACCTAGATATTTTTTATCTAACAGTCCTCAGTATTCGACCATATTTTCATTCTCTATTTCAATAGTTGCACCTTGACGTTGTACACTGCAGGAAGGCCCTCGTTTCGTCAAAGGTGTCGCATAAAATACGCAAACATTGCGGTATTTAGTACTTGATATTGAAGTTATTGGTGTAACCATGAAATATATCTGGCGCATGGAGTGAAGACAAGTACACCGCTAGATACAAACACACCGCGCGCACGCGCACACACGCACACAATTCATTTATTTCATGCTCACATCTGTAACTTTATAATAATATACCTATTGCATTAATAAGATTACCTCGATTTGTTGGGGAATTCCAACTAAGTCGATCGCTGCGTTATTTCAACAAAATATAATCACCGTTTCAAAAATTATCAAGATAACAGCAAAAAGCAAAAGTCACGGTATGAAAGAGAAAAAACCTGAGGTTTCAAAATTTATAGGTACGTGAACGTTATTAATGGTCGTAAATGTTAGTTGTACTTACAATAAGGCCCGATCAGAAAACACCATTCTGCCAGGTGCTCATGTTAGAGGAAGAAACACCAATACATTACATTGGCTCATGTCCAGTGTAGCAACCAGCAAGAAATTCCCCTTTCTGCTTCTGTAGAAACCACGAGCTCGAATACATACCGATAGAGTCGAGGGTGAAACTTCTTGATAAGACGGGAAAAGATGCGTGTTGTTGACGGTTAACACGTCTTCTCGAAATTACGTTTAAAAAGAATAAAAACAATTTAGGTCAGCTGTGTACCGGGCCAAATCTTGCCCGCACGATCGTTCTTGATCTGGCCTGTCGTTACATACGTAGGTAAGTAGATATTTTCTCCTCATACCCTGAAGAAATTTTTACAATGACCTACTTCACTAGAAATCATCGTTCTGTTCATTTCCGGTCGCTGGAGACGCGGAAAAGACTACTAGGATTGTCCGGAGACAAACTCGCCACACTTCGCTTGAAAGCTTACGTTCGAAACACTGCATCCATGTTTATATGAAATGAAAATGAAATCAATTTGTTTCAAGTGTACTTATTAGCAGAGGGTCAAACACACTTTATAGCTTGCCGTGTGTTCAATTTCATTTGCTGTGTCGGATGTATCGAGCGAATTCGTATCGATGCAATCGATACAAGATGCTCGTTACCCTACACGCTGGGTGGTATCGGCGATAAATTAACACGGATGTGTGTAGCGGGGAGAGCAATAAAACATCGCTTCATCGTGCTGAGACGGTGAAATTGTCCTCTGTATCCACGAGATACCGCTATCAAAATTCATTTACCTTTTTTGTTTGGAGGGCAAACGTAAAAAACGTTAGTTGATGTTAAATTGACCATTTCTAGTAAATATTAGCGAAAGCATATCGAATCTCACAGAAGATCTACACGTGTTTTCGTTAGAATCTACTCTCGGCATTGGGCAAGCTTTTAACAGTGACTGTGTTCGAATTACCATAATTTATTTCATGAGCAAACATTTCTTTTAGAAAGAAATAACGCAGATCGGAAGTGAGCGTTTCATGAACGGAGGCACGGAATCGCCGTAACGTCATAAGGAGGATCTCAATTTAGGCTGTGACCGCGAAATTCCTCGTGGCACATAGTCTCTGTCCCACTCCTTGGGTGGTTAGCACAGTAGTTCAATCGATGGACTTGTCGATGGTTGGACTTGTCGATGGTTGGACTTGCCGATGGTTGGACTTGTCGATCGTTGGACTTGTCGATCGTTGGACTTGTCGATCGTTGGACTTGTCGATCGTTGGACTTGTCGATCGTTGGACTTGTCG
>WURV02179955.1:0-13378 GCA_011762755.2 Epimenia babai
ATCGATAGGTCTTTCGTTTATGTGCAAAGACCTGAGTGTCTTTATTCATTAGATCGAGCGAAGTGTCTAAAATTCTACCTTCTACTTTTAAGCCCCCGTTGGTTTCATTGTACTGTATTATGTATACCTGTGCAGTTTGGTTGACGTGGGTAAACGATGTGTTTGAAAATGGCGGCGCCCAGGTTCTTTCTATGGCCATTCAATTGTCGCTATAAAACACGTAAAGTACTACTTCTCAAGCGATATTTTAGTGTCACTCGTAGACAAGAAATAAGAGAAAAATCGAAAAATCAAGGTATTTGTATGGTGTATTGATTTACTCTATTTCATGTCTCATGTGGTAGCTAGCGAGGGCCCATGAGAAGTCCACAAGGTCACGGGTGGTCATGTGACCATTTTTTGCTACATAGTTCATAATGCGAGAGTGTGATATATGTATTCTTATTAGTTTCTTGACGCGTATATAGATGACCATATTCAAGTTTCAAGTGACGCTGTGGTACGGGATGTTCAGTATGCGGGACATTTTGTATCATTGATTCTAGGGCATTAGGGTGTCCGGCTACCAACACGATAGCAGCCATCTGGTTCAATATCAATGTTTCCCAACGTTTGCTTACACCAACGTGGTGTATCTTTTAGAGCTCTTATTAATGTTTGCCAAAGTATACCGTAATCATAACCAACAATAATCCAAAGGGACAACACAAATTGCTGACACGTACTGACCAGTATTGCTTGTAATTCTTGTATTACAGTATAGTAACTACGGTTGGTTAAAAGTGTGTTTTACATCATAATTTTTCTTTTATGATTGGTAAGTTTTCGGAAATAATCAGATATAAGCCTATTAGCTTTTATTTAAAATTTATCTAAACCGCATCTTTGCAGGTGTCCAGAAAAAAATTTTCTTTTTGGTCGAATTCGGGATTTTATCCTCCACATTTACATAACTGAATATATTTTCAACGTATAATGTATTTGCAGATGGAAACCTTTATGACCTCATTGTGATAGGTGGTGGATCTGGTGGTTTGGCATGCTCTAAAGAAGGTAATACTGATAATCTCGGTATATTATTAGAAATTAGGGTGCGGTGAACTAGATCGGTTAGCCGGATACTCTAACATCAGTTAGACCGTTGATCAGTTAGTACATTGTGTCAAAATTAATATTTAATATATGTCTTATAGTTAGATATATATGTAATCATATACAGTACTCGGGCCAGCTACTATATTTCAAATATTTCTGTCATTTTTATTTTTATGGGCAATTATTTGGCATTATCTTATCTGGATAGACATCTCTATTTCTATATATATCACAAAGCAAGCATCTTATTACAAATTATTTGTGAAATTGCTATCAAAACGTAAATTGTGACATATTTCACTCAAATGGTCAAGTAAGTTGCACACGTTATTCTTGCCAGATGTAGACTCTCATCCATATGGCTTTTGTTAGTTGACCATAGGAAGCCCACAGCAGGTCTATTACATGGCGTGGGTTGCCGAAATACATCTAGAATTTTTTCACAGAGCCATTTTATTTTATTTTTATAATTTATTCAACAAAACACACAAATATTCAAGTATGTACTATGTACACAACAAAAAACATGATCAAAATACACAGAGTCAAGTTTTATAGAAATATGTACAATATACTAGTTCAAATTGTAGCCCTATTACAGTCATGTATGGTTGTCGAAAGGAAGTGCTTGAAGTTAAAACAGCTTGTAAGGTAGCACTCCTCACATTCCTGAGGAAGGTATACACAAGGCTACTTAGGCAGTATTCATATTTATAGACCTATTAAATTTTGCAAGTGTTATAAATGCATGAATATGGAAAATAATTAAAGTAGAAACATATTACAGATGTAAATAATATTGCAAAGGGTCACAGAGAATATGTCCAATAGTTACCGGTACAATACAAATAACACTATTAAGACATATAGTACTTATAATTCCTAGTAGTAGTTTAGTTGTGATAAAACAAAATATGAAACATTATGCATCAACGATTATAAAATTGTCTAATCTTCGTAAGATTGCGGTCGGTAAAATATGCAAATTAACATCGGTATCTAGATATCAAACAACGTTTACAGCGGCTTTTAAATAATTCCAAATTATGACAACATTTCACGTTAGCATCAATTGGTCATGTTCCGAGACTTTACGCCGGAAATGCGATTGGATAATTATGGATTACAATTGAAAAAATGCATTGTAAACAATTATACAAGTTTTAAGCTCTATAATTTCATCTACTCTTAGGATTTGTATTCATTAAAATAACGCGTTTGTGTGTGACAAATAACTGGATTTAGTTATGTATCTTTTTTTGCGCTCTTTGCCCCAAATTTCAGCACAATAATACAGATATGGAAAGATTACTGTGTAGTACAAAATTTTTAAGTTATTCTCTGTGAGTAGATATTTACAACTATTAACAAGTTACGAGAGATTTTATTACTAAAATATTTGAAATGATATTCCCTGGATAACTTTTCATCTACTATAGTACCTAACTATTTAGTTGATTTTACTTGTTCAATTGTGATGCCATCAATTTTGAGTTCTACTTTTTTTACGTTTAAAATTTGTTTGATCAGCATTTATTGACTTGAAACCATTCTCTTAATTTTGTTGACTCTACGCTAACTACCAAACTTATTTCTTCACACTAATCACCTGAATACAACAGACTGGTATCATCAGCGAACAAGAGGCAATGTAAAACATCTGACACATTACATATATCTGTATCTATATATAATTAAGCCTTAGGCACACCACATGTGACATCCCTCCACTCAGAATTAATGTTTTCAAATCATACAAGTTGTTGTCTATTGTTGAGTTCATTAGCTATCCATGAAAGTGCTTAATCACGAATTACATAATTGTGTAATTTAATCATCAAGTTGATCAATGGTGTCAAAGGCTTTCTTGAGCCATAAAACATGACTTTCATTTCTTCTAATAACAGTCACATGTTCACATGCTATTTTTGCTTTTTGCTTATTATTTTGGCTATGGCTAAGATAAATCAGTTTGATAGACATAATATAGTGTTATTACATTAGCAAGGATATTCACAAAGAGAAATTGCTCTCCAAACTGGATAACCTACAAACGGCATCCGCCATGTTATCAATAGATACAACGAAAGTTGAATAGTTAAAAGACAAGAAAAGATGGGGTAGGCCTAAGAAACTCTTGGGAAATGATGAACATGACCTTAAGGTTACATAACTGAAGGACAGGCAGAGAACAAGCTTTAATCTCGTGAGTGAACTAGAAAAAATTACAGGCACTAAAGGAGACGCATCAACTGTTTGTAGAAGTCTTGCTCGTAGTAGTCTGCATCGGAGGGTTGCAGCCACAAAACCTTATTTACGAAAAGCTAATGTCACTAAGATACTCAAATATGCCAGAAGTCATAAGTCTTGGACTGCTAATCAATGGAAGAATTTTTGGTTCCCACAGAAGGCAGTATGTGAGGTGGTGCGCAGGTGACAGGTACATTAAATCATGTCTCCAGCCTACAGTTAAGTATGGCGGAGGTTCTGTTATGGTTTGGGGTTGCATCACAGACAATGGTGTCGGGGATTTAGTGAAAATAGATGGAATCATGAATGCTCCCAAGTACAAACAGATCTTCATCCACCGTGCTGTGCCATCAGGAAAGTGACTTTAGTAACAATTTCACATTTCAGCAAGACAGTCACCTGAAACATTCTACCAATACAATAAAAGTGTATCTAAAACACAAAACCACAGATGGCACACTGTCTGTTCTGCCGTGGCCCATCAGAGTCCCGACCTCATTATCATCGAGGCGGTGTGGGACTATATAGACAGTGAGAAGAATAGACGACAGCCTGCATCTGCTGTTTAACTGTGGGGAGTTCTCCATGAGATTGGGAGTATCTTGCCGCAAGAATATCTCCCAAAACTGTTCGCAAGCATTCTCGATAGAATCACTGCTGTTGTGAAAGCCAACGGTGGACATACAGAATATTGACATTTTGTGATAATTTGTAGTGTTTAATGCAATTGTTGATGCATAATTTTGTTTTGATTATGAATACATTGAAATATTGCCGCGTGAATGTTATCTGAAGTGATTATTTTTGCAAATATGACAGATTGTTTTGGTGGCCCAACTTTTGCACAGTACTGTTTTGCGTAGGAATTCTGGCTTTATTAACATAGATGACAGTGAGAGAGTGATCTTGAAAAATAGTCTTTTACAGAGAAATCTGTCTTATTTTTTATAATGTGTATCCTCTAATCAATATTTTGCTTTTTTAAACGAGGATGTTAATATTAACAGTGTTAATGACATTCAGCTGCTGACCTGGGCAGGAAGGTGGTCGTGCTGGATTATGTGTGCCCATCAACACAGGGTGAGTGTGTGCTATAGAATATACATTTGCAATACGAACGAACGACTGTAAGTGAATTAGCAGGCTTCCCTGCTACTGTTTAAATGCATTAATATCAGTCACAACGACAATAATTTCACCGATAATAAATTTAGCAAATGTTACAATAACACACGTCATCGCAAATCTTTTTATCAATATTTCCAGCAAGAAATTTCTGCCTCACCCTGGATTTGAGCCAGGATAGATTGTTTATTTAACCGCCTATTAACACCCGCTCACTAGAACGTCGATTTCAGTATTTATGCCAAATATTATTCACTAAGTAAAATCATTGAATTAACCTTTGACTTGAATTCCGCTACACAAATTATTTTACGCTCTGGTATCATATTTTGGTAATTTTAGCCATGTGTTAAAAGGGCTATAAATCAATAAAATTCCATTTCATTTCAATTTATAAATAAATTACTATGACTAAGTGTACTATATTTACTTTACCATTGGTAAAGCATCGTTATGCTTTTTTTAGGTTTCCAGATCTGTTTTTCTGTGTTTTTTCAGCACATCTCGTTCTCTCTTTGTGATTGTTACATACATATATAAAGAGGCATTAGGACCAATAAAATATAAGAAGTTGACTACGTTTAGTTTATTGGTAGTGCTAATGATAATTCTTAAGAATATTTTTTCTTGATGGTTGTTTTTGTTATGTATACCCATCAAAGGCACAAAGTGGGGATTGGGTGGCACTTGTGTCAATGTTGGCTGTATACCCAAGAAGATAATGCACCGTGCATCCCTTCTCCATGATGAAATTGGAGATGCCAGACATTTTGGATGGAATGTTCCGGAGGATCTCTCAATCAACTGGTATGTCAATGTTCCTTTACAACTCAAAATATAGTCATTTATTTCTGCGGATTGAAATCTCTTTGTCATGTGATGTTATTGCATGTTTCTGATATTTGAATATCTTTTACCCTATTTTATATTTTATGAATGTTGCTTCAGGAATCAGTTACAGGCTTCAGTCCGAGATTACGTGAAATCACTCAACTGGGGTCACAGAGTTCAGTTACACAGCAAGTAGGATCTTTCGGTGTAAAGTATACGACAGCTAATGGTTATTTATTGTTATATTGTGTCAGTTACATTGATTTATAAACCATTATATACTCATGGCTTTTATCTATTTTTTAAATGGTAATTCCTGCTCTTTATGCATATGATTACGACTAATGTTGAATTTTGCGTGTTTTATATCTCATCTTTATAACTTTTAGTTTTTGTATGATAAATGTTAATTTACTTTTTGGTTTCAACTAAAAGTATACACTCGATCATATGGAACATTTAAAAGGTACTCATTGACTAAGCATTTGTAAAGTCTGAAACCATGTAATGCCATTTTAAAATAACAGATGTGCATTTCCGATAGTGTGCTGGTTTTTACGATGCATTAAAAATACATTCATCACAGACATGTGGACTACCTGAATGCAAGAGGCAGCATGAAGGATGAACATACAGTGACAGCTACGATGGATGATGGTCAACAGGTGAAAATTTTATAGATCACTAGATCACTGTGTCACTAACAAAATGTATAAATGAATTATTTGTCTACGGAATGACACAAAATATTACTTAAAAAGGTGTCACTTTGTTGTATCTGCATACATCAGTATTTCATTTATTTATGACATTTCAGGATTTTCTTGGACTAGTAGGTAATTTCAAATATAATTTTTTATTCTATTGACTTAGTTTTGATACAAAGCAGTAGTTTTGATGTTGACTACAATTAATGTTGAGTGTATCATCATTATTTATATCGTTATATTAGCTTCAAGTTGAATGAGAGTTGGCTGAAAAGTTGGGTAGAAGTTGACCAGAATTTGGTGAGGATTAGATCAAGTTGATTGAAAGTTGACAAAGTTGGGCGAGAGTTGCCCAAAGTTGGGCGAAAGTTAATTTAACATTGTCTATAGCCGAATATAATTTCGAAACATGAATTTCACAAAAATTTTTAGCCCCGGCACTTTTGGCTCTCATTATCAACATATATTTTTTGTCAAGTTCCTCCTCAACTTGAATGGTGTGATAGATGGGACACTTTTTATCTAAAAGTAACATATTAGAAGAATAATTCATTCAAGAATTTCATTGTATATCATATGGATAATTGTTGACCAGACTTGTTTTGTAGCAAGAGTTAAAAGGTGACAATATTGTTCTAGCAGTTGGTGGGCGACCATACATTCCACATGAGGTAATACATTATTGCGTATGAATTTATCTCTTTTTTGTGAATTCTATAATGTTTTAAACCACTGAAATAGCACCTATTTTGAAATTTCAGGATACTAGTATCATGGTATAATATATATGAGGCATTTGAAACCATTGAATGTTGGCACTAGTTTTGATAACACAATAACTAAACTTAGTTTCTAATAAAACATGCAGTTCTCATATCTGGTAAATTTATTATTGGTCTTTCAGAGTTTATCCTATTTTCACAAAGACTATTGATCATATTAAAAACTTGTTTAAAAGCCTCTAAATTTTTGTTGTTCAATCTATTTTGTCACAGATACGAAGTCTCATAACTCTATCAGTAATAGGGGGGATAATTTTGATATTGTTCTTAAATGTGACTTGGCAGATCCCTGGAATGGCTGATTTAAGCCTCACGAGTGATGACATTTTCTGGATGAACCACCCACCTGGTAAAACGTACGTTTCACCCTCGACTCTAGGCCAATCAGACAATAATTACATGCCTTACTTCTTAAAGCTTTCCCTCATTTCTGTTCTTAAATTTGTATAAACCTCTACATTTTGGAATATTGCATTTTATTAGTTCTTTTGGACATGAAATTACGAATACTATAAATATAAAAGGTAAAGTATAACATTTATAGACCGCAAGTATCTGCCAATAAGGCTCTCAGATGCAGTTTACAGTGAAATGTTTTTGGCAGCTATTCAGCAGATGTACAATGCCTTCGATACACGCATATCACCCCGCCAAGGATAATATCGAGCATCTACTCATTTTGGAGACAGATTTACTCTAGCAATCAGGGATAAATGACTTGCTGAGAATCATCGCAGAAACGTCGACTGGTGGGAGCTTTCGAACCCTCTATCTTTCGGTTACGAGTCCGGTGTTCCTACCACTCAACTAACTGCTTCCTTTATAATATAAGATTATTTTTTTGTGTTGTTGAACTTACATTAGTAGCATGACCAAACATTTTTTTAGATTGTTACCATAAATTTATGTCTGTTCAATTTTGTCTGTTCACAGACTGGTTGTTGGGGCAAGTTGTATCCTTGATATAGTAGTTAGCTTCATTTAAGCTTATACTTGTCCCTGTAACTGTCGAGCACACTACATTCATGAAAGTTTTGATTAGTCTGTACGCTATGCTTGTGCAATTGTTGCTCTCTATTGTTTATAGGCCTCTCACTTATAAACATGTAAAGCTTTGTTATTTTCAATGTAGCAAAAAATATTGATTGAAATCCCGATGTTCAAACTTCTACACAAAAACGGAGTCGTGACTTGAATTTATCTACAGTTTTTATATTTTTTAGAGCACTTCACATGCAAGTTGTAAAATAAGCTATACCTGCAGTATAATCCTAACCGGTTACTTGTTTACTGTGATGGGGGAGATGATGATAGGGTACTGTTGACCACTCTTTAACCAGACCTTAACCACAATCTCCCAGATGTGGCGTTGGAATGCGCTGGTTTCCTCTCAGGTTTTGGTTTCGATACAACTGTCATGGTGCGCTCTGTGGCATTACGAGGTTTTGATCGGGTATGATAAGACCTTTATCAAGGGTGGACTTTTCCCGAAAAGACCACTTGACCAAAATATATCACACATTGTAGGATTATAAAACTTCTTCATTTTATTATAAACTTGGATTTTTTTATTATTTAATATTTGCTGTTTAAATGCTGTTCATAAACCAGTTTTTTTATTGATGACCATAGCACAGGTATACACTTAATAGTTAATCTAAATATCCTTATTCCCCCCTTGGGTGGGGGGCAATTATATATGTTCCAAGATAACTAGTATGAATATAGGAATGTTTTATAGATTACGTCCTATCATCATAGTAATTCCCCATATTGCTAAGTCATATTTTGCCCTGTCACTAATGCCTAACTCACTTACACTTTATGAAAACTTTTGAATATAGTTTTTGTTTTCAATGTCATTAAATGCGCATTATTGTTATTAATCTACACACATGGCTTTATAATACAATGTACATTCATATTGATTAAAGCAGTTTTTGGTTGTTTTCTCAAACCTGAAAGAAAATGACTTAGTAATTTATGGAATTAGTTTGACGATATGATGAAATATCCCTTGTGTATATGAAAGGAAAAATCTCTAACTAATTAGATTCAGTTGGTCCTAACTTTGCCTTTTCTCTCAATTCATCCTGTCCATGGTATTGTTCAATTACTTGTATTACAACTGCATCATAATTACAGTCTTAAGAACTATTTTAAAGAGTCGGTGAAGGCCCAGACAACAGGAAAACCCAAACCTATTTTTACTGGACATAGATACATTGATAAAGTTTTTTGGCACCCCACTCATGCGATAGATGATCTATTCAGACATGTTAATTTTTTAATCTATTTATAGGCTGATTACCGAGGTAATCGTGTAGGCCAATTTCATTCATTGCCCTTTACAAAGCTAGCCTATGTGGTTAACACAACAATTTGATTGGCCTGGCCTCACTTATATAAGGAGTGGGGAAAACACCTATTTGGGCAGATTGAACTTTTTTCATTCACGCCACCGGTTCCAGATGTCTACATACAACTACATATGCCGCACGCTCCGCTAACTCTATGGAAGGTTTTTTACAATGAGATGACAAATAGCGGGGAGGTAAGCGAAATAGAGATCATATATATAAGGCATCTGAAGCACAGCAAACGTCAGAGGGAAAAAGCCCTAACAGAACCACACTGCAGGGGCTACCCAGACCTCTGTGGGTAATGGGGTTTAAGGCGCTTTCAGCCCGAAAAACGCCACATTTAGTTTACTGGTTAGAATGAGAATTGAACCAAGGACCCCTTGATCAAAGTCAAACGCTCTAACCACTTCGCTTCGCCAATTGCCCCCGTTTAGTCATATGCACCACGGTTTTAATATATAAGACACCACTCACTTTTTGTAAGGTATAAATTTTATATATATATATTTTTTGGCAGCAAATGGCGGATTTGGTGACTGCACACATGGAAGCAAAAGGCACTCGATTTCTAAGGGGATGTAATGCCGCAATGGTAGAAACATCTGGGGAAGGTGTATTAGTTACTTACATTGATGAGAGAGGGGTTAGCCACAAGGAGCACTTCGATACAGTCCTCACAGCTACAGGTCGCAGTATGGACAGAGTAATTTTTACTATGATTGTTGCTTTTGTACTAAGTACTAGTCGTACTTATCCCACACCCACAAGACTAAAATGGTGGCAGAGCTATTGTATAGATGAATTTGTTGACTTTTTGGAATTGGGGAGCCTTGATTATTTTGTCAGTAAAGATTATAGGTGTTGAACGTGTCCTCTGGGGCAGGGATCACACCCTCGCATTCAGTCCACGATCACTCATCTGATACTCCCATAGACAGGGACAAGCTCATGGAGACAGGCTCCGCTAGATACAGGGACAGGCTCCGGGAGACACAGGGACAAGCTCATGGAGACAGGCTCCGCTAAATACAGGGACAGGCTCCGGTAGATACAGGGACAGGCTCCGGTAGATACAGGGACAGGCTCCGGTAGATACAGGGACAGGCTCCGGGAGACACAGGGACAGGCTCCGGGAGACACAGGGACAGGCTCCGGGAGACACAGGGACAGGCTCCGGGAGACACAGGGACAAGCTCCGGTAGACACAGGGACAAGCTCCGGTAGACACAGGGACAAGCTCCTTCAGACAGGGAAATCAAATTTATATTAATTTACCTCACCTAATTATGCAGATATTTTGGTTTCCATACCTGGCACCTATATTGGGAAGGATATTTTTATTGATTTCTATAATAGTGTAGCCCAATTATCCACAGAGCTGCCAATTTACCTGAGTGACCATTCTTACCAAGAGAGTGTCCATCTCTTTTTTTTGGGAGTTGTAATCATCAGTTACTTGTTATGACGGGTGATGGTGATAGTAATCATCGCCTGAAAATCCAATTATTCAATATTTTCTGTAAGAAAAGTTTTCAATAACTGAGGTGACTGTTGCCTGTGGCTTTCATTTTTAACTTGAGGGAACTGTCCTCCAAAGAAAAAAGACCATTTTTTGCATATTGTTGTATTTAGGGCGGCGTGCTCAGACATCGAAACTGGGGCTGGAGCACACGAGGGTTGGGCTAGATGAGGTGAGCGGGAAGATAATCGGTGGCCATGGCAACGACAACGAGCGTACTGCAGTGCCGCATGTGTATGCAATTGGTGACATACTCAAGGTAAACAGTAATATTTCATAATGCATGTGATTAGTGTATTAATGGACTGCGATAATTATGAAGTCATCAACAAGTGTGTTGACATAGTTCTTTTGTTTCATATTTTAGTGGCATTCATAAAAAGTGCTTGTGCATTTTCAAATTGTTGCAATAATGTAAGCCATATGTCTAATCTTGCAAGATATTACACACTGTGTCCACATTGTAAAATTAATATTAGAAATGTATGCATTATTGAAGTCACATCTCAGATTAAGGTAACGCCAAAAATTTTCCCTCAATTTATGTCAACTAAAATCCCAATCTTTATGAATCTAACATATTAAAATTTTCATTTTTTGTTAATAATGGAGGTCTCTCCATGGGTTTTCATACAGACACTGCCAACCAAGATATCTGTTATATTATTTTGTATTGGAACTTGTATGCAATTGAATCTCTCTCTCAATCAGTTTATTTATTGTAAAGCATTCAATCAGCTTCAGATAGCGAGATGAATCTATCACAGTCAGTCTATTTATAGTAAAGTGTCTAATGTATGCTAAATAAATTTCTTTCAGTCAGTCTATAGTAAAGAGTTTAATCATGCTAAATGAATCTATCTCAATTGGTCTATTTATAGTAGTCTAAGCATATCTAGATGAATCTATCTCAATTGGCCTATTTATAGTAAAGATTCTCATCATAGCTAGATGAATCTATCTCAATTGGTCTATTTATAGTAGTCTAAGCATATCTAGATGAATCTATCTCAATTGGTCTATTTATAGTAGTCTAAGCATATCTATATGAATCTACCTCAATTGGTCTATTGATAGTAAAGATTCTGATCGTAGCTAGATGAATCTATCTCAATTGGTTCATTCATAGTAAAGATTCTGATCATAGCTAGATGAATTTATCTCAATTTGTCTATTTATGAAGAGTCTAATCATAGCTAAATGAATCTCTCTCAGTCGGTCTGTTTATATTGTGGGATTTATATTGATTATGGTTGTCATATACATGACAGGGTGGACTTGAGCTAACCCCAGTAGCTGTCATGGCTGGGAAGTTGTTAGCGAGGCGACTCTTTGATGGCTCCAGTCAACAGATGCATTATGATCGGGTAATTTGTATCGAATGAGAAATATCTATGAAATTAAATATATTTCATAAGTGTAGCCTACGGATTAGCTTAGCTGTCAAATACACTTTACATGAGTAGACACCGTGAATAACCTATGCCTGTAATGCTATAATTGTATCTACAAACTTCGTCTTTCATACTATATGAATATTTCACAATTTATAGAGATTGCCTTATGATTTTTGCCATGTATTCCATCACGTATAGTAAATAGGTTAAGTACGACATTTATTTACCGCAAGAATCAGCCAATAAAGGCTCTCAGATGCGGTTTACAATGAAATGTTTTTGGCAGCTATTCGGCGCATATACATAAAGTACCTTCGACATTTGCATATCACCCTGCCAGGGATAATATCGAGCATCTACCCATTCTGGAGATAGGTTTACTCCAGCAATCGGGGATAAATAGCCTGCTGATGATCATCGCAGAAAATCGACCTGTGGGCAGTTTCGAACCCGCGACCTTTCGGTTATGAACCTTATCCTCCTACCATTTGACTAACTGTTTCCCCTTAACATGTGTATAACACCTACCTAGACGTAATACTAGGTTTCTAATATACTAAATTCCTGCTTTCACTTGTTGTACTTAGCTTTTTTCGGAAGAGGAAGGTTGCTATTCAGGAGGCACAGCCATTTTATACAGTTTTTTCACATAGATATCCAGGACTATATTTGTTGTTTTGCTCACCTGGTGATCAGCCATGACTATATTCACACTGTTATGCTCATAATGGTTACCATAAATATATCTAGATCGTTATGGTCATCCAGATGTCTATAGTTCTATTCACACTCTTATGCTCACCCAAGTAGCCATGGCTGTTCACACTGTTATAGTTACGCAGATAGCAACTGCTAATAATAACTAGATTTGAAGTTCCCCTCACATTGCGTCAGAGGTCACTGTACATGAGTTCAAATATCTGCTTCTGATATGATTTAACATAATTTCTATAAAAAGATGAATAAAAAATTACAATTTATTTTTTTATTTAAAAATCCTCAATTATATCAATATAGTATCTATCAAAAGTGCGTTTTTAACTGACATTTGAATAAGCTTCAATCTGGGATGGTTCATATATTAACTGGCAATCGATTCCACAAATGTGGACCATAAAGGAAAATGCGCATTGACCCACTATGACTGCACGTTGACCCACTATGACTCCGTGATGACCCACTATGACTGCGCATTGACCCACTATGACTGTGCGATGACCCACTATGACTGCGCGATGACCCACTATGACTGCGCGATGACCCACTATGACTGCGCGATGACCCACTATGACTGCGCGATGACCCACTA